>JAXIVD010001056.1:5000-47500 GCA_036785275.1 Cancer borealis
ATGTCGGTACCCAAGACTGGTGTGTGTATGTGTCGCAACACTGCAATGCTAGAATGAGGTCAAGGATTCAAGACTTGATGGATATGAGTCTTTGTAAAATATTCATACAGATGCGTGTTTCACATTTACAGCTACGAGACATACATTTTTTTTTTTTCATTCAACGGTAAACTTATAATTTAAACAAACCTCTTTTAACTCTCGACAATTTGTGAAATGTATCTCATACGAGTACCACTTGTAGGCTGACTGTCTGTCTGTCTGTGTGTCTGCCTGCCACGCTTTGCCCCCACCCCCCTCTCTCTCTCTCTCTCTCTCTCTCTCTCTCTCTCTCTCTCTCTCTCTCTCTCTCTCTCTCTCTCTCTCTCTCTCTCTCTCTCTCTCTCTCTCTCTCTCTCTCTCTCTCATGGAAGGCATATGCAAAGAGTACGTAATATGTTTATGTTGATTTGTTCCTCCACCACCACCATCCACTTCCACCACCACCACCACCACCATCACTACCCACTTCACCTCACTTCCCTATGACGCAATACTTCACGTGCCCAGCCTTCACCAACGAGAATACTCAACACACACACGTACGTACTTATCTACCATAAACAATAAAATGATGAAGTGTGATCCCAGCTTCCAATCACCTTTTCAATAACTAGTGTTACTTATATTCAGTTACAATGCGTTTGGTAGGACATTTTCAGCATCTTTCAGTATTATATGAGATCGGATTCCACCTTCAAATTATCTAAACCCTTCTTCATCCTCTCATCCTCATCCTTCCACCTTCTCAAACCACAAGTTGAAGGCCATAACGTCATCCAATTCACAACAGTCAATCTCCCGAAGTGCAAATTGTTTACATCGCATTGCATTTTACACTTGTGAGTTGCTAAGGCTTCGTCAGCAGTCTGCTTTACCTAACCTAACTTATTGCTACAGTTTTCTACCATTCTCAAGGGTTGTAGGTATAGGTAATAGGAGACACCTGTTATCTTACCCAAGGTGATTATGGTAGAGTATATACCAGCCCGCCACAACACCACAACACCACAACACCGCTTCACCGCACGCGCACACTCACACACACGCCACTAAACTGACACCTGGCTCGCCAAGCACCTACTACCCCGCCCAAACGTGCCCCCCTTTCTCTCTCTCTCTCTCTCTCTCTCTCTCTCTCTCTCTCTCTCTCTCTCTCTCTCTCTCTCTCTCTCTCTCAAACCACGCTTTCCTCCTCCTCTTTCCTATCTACTGCTTCTAACTATCTATAAAGCGCCCCAGCTGCATATTATACTTATTATTAGCAAAGGTTCGATCATCTAACCGCATGGCAAGACGTTGACATTTTATCATTACTCTAAATGAAGTCAATGTTGTCTCTCCAAAAATAGTAACAATATCACTTTATTTAATCATCAATTTGCATGAGTAATGTTAGTTTTCTGGAAGTGTCGATTCTTGCAATAGTGGTATATCAAATCAAATCAAATCTAATATGAATTATATAAGTTTTCATTACAACTCAGTAGTCGTACAACCTTACGTGAACATTAAAATTATTAATATTAACCTTATCATCATCATCATCATCATCCTCATCCATTTGGCAAGTACCCAACAGCTATCATGGGACGACCCACTGTGTCCGCCTCCACCTAGAAAACGTGAAGAGGGCGACAGGAAAAGAAAACTAACTAGACTTAAGGGATAACTTACTACAATCATCTTCTTTCTTCCTTAATAAATGCAGATTATCACCGTAAAATAATGCCGATCGCTTACATTAATAAAAAAGAAAATACGTAATGTTTGTAGGGAGAAAATCGAACTTATAGCAGTTTCAGTATTGCTTAAATAGTTTCCTTGTATGATTAAGAAAAATAAGTTTTGTGAATGGATCAAAATTCATTGTGGTTGTATAATTGTATTATCTATGTAATATCTCATCTATTATACATTACTACATATATATTTACATGTTTGCTTTACATAAAAATATTGACATTGCTGTTTTATAAGCTTACTAACCTGCCTGTAATAAGTTGCTTCAAAGACAGAGCGTTGATAAATACATAAGCCATAAAATCATCCACAAAGGAAGTGTTGAATATGTCTGATAATTTCGACTCTATGATGTGTAAATATGGAAGGATAGAAGGAGATACAGGAAAGAGAGAAAAATAATAATTTCTCATATCCAAAGCAAAATATATTGGATAGCAAGGCAAGAGCACCAATTATATAACTAGGCAATAACCCAATTATTAACAAGACCACAAATTATCCATAACAGATACATAAAATCCTGAAAATATTTCCACAGATTATGTTTCAGTCTATCAGTTAACATTACTGTATCACCATCAACATGACGGTAACAAACCCACACATGTTCTAGGTGGCATCTCCTTCTAAATAACAGATAACATCATTTCTAACTAAAATCCTCTGAGAAGTTATTATGTAGCTGTGCATAGCTGCATCCTGCACACCCCATTCTCTTGTTCAAGGAGGACAGTAACTGCTTGGTGCTAACCCGAGCCTGCTGAGTGACAGGCTCGAGTTAGCGCCTCACTCACGGTGCAAAGTTTCACTGCTGACCAAGCAGTTACTGTCCTCTTTGAACAAGAGGATGGGATGTGTGGTGTGTGAAAGGTCACAGCCTTACCCATAGATCGGGCTATAATGAGCTCTAAGCTCTATCTGGGAGGATATATTGGCTGGCGATCACAAGTCCAGCACGTGATCCTCAAGACACACACATACACACACACACGCACAACTACCACTTAATTCCAAGAGCATTCACATTCTTCTCCACAGCCTTATATTTAGCATGCAATAGTTGGTGAGCCTTGGGAGAATCCTGGCCCCCAAGCCACTCAGAGTAACAGGACAACACTTGCCTGTTATTGTCTGACTTTGATACAGGAAGACTCTGATACACCTCCTCTAGCTTGGCCACCAACTCCTTCGAAGACGATCCACTCTCCGGACGAACTTGTGCTCCTCCGTTCAAGCATCCTAGAAGGTGAGATAAAATATTACTACAGTCCTTGAAACATTGCATCCTTTCTTCCTTACAAAACTAGTGTGATTAATTCTCATGAGTATTTGAATAATGATTTCACTACACTGTCAAGCAACATTGATAGTCAACCTGTATAACAAAACCTTACATCCTTACCAGAGGGACATGCCATCACTTCAATATAATCGTAAGGACTTTTTCCTCTCTTAAGTTTCTGCACCAAGTTCTGAATGTTTCTGAAGCCATAAGCCAGGGCAAAGCGCAGCACTGTCTCACCATTCACCTCCAGGGTCACTTCACGAAAATCATCATTCCTGCAGTAGAGAAATAATAGTAAGTAAGTTACATTCAATATATTAACAATGCTACCAAGAGATATATAAATTTTGTCATGTAAATTCACTTTCCGAACAAGACCAACAAAAAAGCAAAGAAATGAGATGAAATGCTTTGAGTGAAAAGTCAGAATACACTAAAACCATTAATTTACTGGACCCCAATATAACAAATGTTGGATTTAATGGAATGGACAAACAATAATCTATCTATCTATATACCTGGCTGTTACCTGCCTAAAGGAGAGTAGCCAAGACAAGCATGCATACACACACCATCCACATATCCACATACACTCCTTTCACTCTATCTATATAGTACCTACCGACGCCACAAGTGCAATAAAATATAAATAAATAAATAAAAAACAAGCTTTACTAATTTAACACACTACCTTAATGTTTTCCAATGCAGGTCATCAATATCTTGGTTGAAGAGTTCCTTGGCGGCTCTGATGAATATGTTGTGAGCATATCCTCCTGACGATGACCCGGGGTGTGAGGTCAGGGTCGGGCCGGAGCTGAGGTCACCGTCGAGGGGAGATGCATCCAAGGTCACCAACTCCACCTCATCTCGAACCAGCATCTGTTCAACCTCCACTGTCAAGCATCACCAATTTCAATTCATATAGTAAGGTTATTCTTATTGGAAAATGACTATATTATCTAAGTTAAGTTTTGCAATAATGAAAGATAATGTTCAGTGTTTCAGTTAATTTTATGGGAAGAAAGAAGTGATATAAGTAATACTATTTTGCTTTTATTAATTTTAGTGCATCAATACCACATAAAAATATTTGTCAAACCCAATAAAAATTTACTTTACTTATGTTTAATGAAATACTACTGTTTATTATGGCTGCATATATAATCAAGCAATATATAACATGCATCTATTATAAAACCAACTGGAACCAATTCAATTCAATGTCATTCAATTAATTTACTCTCAAACACATAATCATATTAGCCTTTCATTTTCTAATAACCTGTTTCTTCTACCCTACAACTTAACACATACACACACACACATACACACACACACACACACACACACACTTCAGACCCTTTACTTCAGCACACACACCTGAAGTTATAACACAGTCCACTTCACGGGTTGAGAAAACTTCATTATAGAAATCATCGCGAGCCGCCTCCAACTTCTTATCAAAGCAAGGCATTACTGTGACATGGTATATCTGTAAACAATTAATACCATGCTATAACTAAGACAGATTGGTTATATTTATGCACAATACAAAATTATAACACATAATTAGCATAGCACTATAATAATAATAATAATATATACGTACTTCATTTTGTCTTTTTGTGTAATACAGGAAAAGAAACTTGCTTTGAATTGGGTCTTACTTCATTCTTAAGGAACATACTTATAAAACTACACTACAACACATTTCTAAGACTGCACATGTATAAAAAACCAGATAGAATGATTTGTTGCTGAGGAGTATATAGTTTTATTGCACTCAGGCTGTCACTGAGAAAGATCAGGATTATATAATTAAGATGGAAAGGCATTTATATTCTCTAACTTACGAACATATGAAAATAAGGAGGCTGCAAAAGGCCAGTTGACCTACACAAGGCAGCTCCTGTGCACCTAACACTCACCATCTATTTTCTTCATAGCTTTTACCCCAACATAAAATCACCCTTTACCTTATCCGGGGTGATGTCCTTCTGCCTGGCCCACATGTCCTTGACAAGGCTTCCCATCACCTGCTGGGGACTCCTGACAGAGCTGATGTAAGGCAGGATGAAGGTGCCGTGGGTCTTCTCAGCATAACAAACCCAGCCTGTAATATTAAACTTGTCCTTACTCGGATAATACGGAGATAACATTAGCGTCTTCTCCCAAGTTTAATACTCACATATCAGATATCTGGTTACAGCCCTGCAGGGTTAGGTTAGCTTAGGGTTAGGGTTAGGTTAGCTTAGAGCCTCAAAATAAGTAGGCTAACCTTATCTCCATTTTACCACTTTATTCTTCTAACAGACATAAATACATACTATTTATCATAATTTTCGAACATATATATATATAGAATTTTTACAAAGAAGCTTTTTCAACTATAAATTAAGCTATTTATTTACCTGGACAAGCCGAGGCAAGCATTGGTAAGGCTTTAGTGTTGGAACTTTTTTCTCTATATCTTTTCAGGAATTCCTTCTCCGCCTCCAGTAAGCTTAGACTGCGAGCAAAGTTTGTGTCAAAGACGTAGTGGACTCCTAACTTCTTGAAATAACCTGTAAAATAGAGCATGTATTACAATTAGCTGTGCAATATTAGGAAAATTGACTATCTTACTTATTATTTTATTTCTTTGGCATTATACAAGTAACACCTACTTGTCAACTTCCGTGCACATTCATCCGTGGCCAAGGAATACTTAGCAGCGAGGGAGATGATAGCTTGTGGTGATAAGGATACTAATATTGTCAACTTCTCTGATGCTTCTCTGCTGTTATTTTCAGCAAGAACTCTGAAATAGGAAGAAAAAATTAACACACATATATATATATATATATATATATATATAAACAAATATCATATAGACAACAAATGGCACAGCAAAATGTGGTGTACATTAAGATCACAGTTCTGGATCACATGTCTATTTCCTTTACTTCTTTTTAAACTAATATAGCTTTGTAGGGAATCATTAACTAAAATATTATACAGCTACTGAATCATATATCCCTTGGCCAGTACCCTTTTAATGTAAATAAGTAAATAAATAAATAAATAAATAAATACAAAAATAAAAAATAATGTAATCGCAACTCATGAAAAAAAAATCCTTGCCATCCTCACCTATAGAATTCATCGTGACTCTGTTGGTTGACCAAGACCACTTCTGCCGAGGTAATGCAGCCGCTACACGCCAGGCAGTCATTCAGGGTTATCTTGGCCTTCTCATACTTTGGCTGCACCATAAAAATGTTGGAGTCAATGCAAAGTATGAGTTGTAATATAGTTAATATCACAATAACTGTAACTCAGTGAACTATATATATGCACACAAGACTTAGTGCTCATTTTTTTTATTTTATCTTGAGTTTAACACCTTTTAAACAAATAGCAAGCAGCAGTGATATAGTTTTGTTCTTACTTGTGCTGCTGCTAAGGCATCTGTTCCATCATTTTCAAGCCGGATAACACCTCGGCCAGACTTCTGTTCAACTTTTACCGGCTTGACGCATTCCTGTAATTAAAATTAAAATTTACGTGGCATGCATTTTATCAAAGAAACTCCATTTAGTCCCATTGTACAATAACCACAATGAAAATTTGACTCAGGCCAGCCTATAATGATATTATAATGACAATAATTAACTGTTAATTAACAGTTTATTAGTCAGACGTGCTAACCACTGCACCATTGAATACAGAAATACAGTGGGAGTATTTTCACAGCCTCCACCACAGCACTTCACTGGTGCTGTGGTTAGCACGTCTGACTATGAATCTGCTGGCCCAAGTTTGATCCTGGACGAGAACAGTCGGTGTACAGCTGACCCAGCTGTTCATCCTTCCAAATGGGTTGGTTGATAAGTGAGTACCTGGGGAAACCTGGGGAAGGTAAACTGTGGAAACTTGGATGTCACAGTGGCCCTGTGTCCCCCGGGGCAATGGATGAATTTCCACCACAGATTCAAAGGCCAATGTGACGGGAGATGAACGCCAACAGCATAGTACATAATAGTTTTACAAGCCTTTCTACTCCATGCTTGATAGAAGGAAAAATATCAGCATATGAAAATTAGGTCATACATTACAATTTATCAAAGGTATTAATTCAATTTAGTGCTTAAGTGTTAATTTTAAATAAGTTTAAGTGTATTGCCCAAAAACCTATGCTTACAAAAGGGCTGTCTGATGTCTTTCATCAATTGTACAAATAATATGATACCCTGTATGTCAGACATATTAAAGTGTTTGAGTGTTTTTAAGTGATTTTTAAGTGTTTATTTACCTGTGAGGGCGCGATGAAGTCATCAAGATCGGTGAGTTTCAATACTCCGCTGAAGCCTGACATGATGAGCTTCACTAAGAGGCAGACTTACTGACAGTCAAGGGAAGAGAAGACAAGGAAGATATGCTGCCAATACCTGGAAAGAGAGAGAGAGAGAGAGAGAGAGAGAGAGAGAGAGAGAGAGAGAGAGAGAGAGAGAGAGAGAGAGAGAGAGAAGAAAAAAAATTATACAAACACATGTTCAGAGGCCCTACACGGCAATACACTATCATATACAAGGTAGATATCTAGAAATTCCTTACGTGATTTTTCAACAATACACAATATGTTACGTCTACACTCAAATTATGATCAAAATATTGAGTTAACAATTGGTTTTACTAACATGTATATTGCACAAGGCCATATAAGATAGGACCATTTCAATAGCTATAGATACTTACGTTTCATATGACCTTCAATATAGGACAAAATAACCAGGAATATATAATTACCATGAATTTTTCTTTTAACACAATCTCGGTGTTGTTGTTGTTTAGGGCAGCGAGGATCCTTGGGGTCCTACGTGCCCTGGTGGAGTCCTGTGAGGGTATCACAGGCAAGAAAGCTGTCCTGTCTTCTTGAGGAAGGCACAGGTGAGGCGGATGACGGCTGGCCGCCGAGAGGGATGAATGTTTGCCGCCGCGAGCAGGGTGGGCAGGTCGAATGTGGTGACGTTCAGGGCTTGGAGTTGACTGTGTAGTACTGCACGATGCGAGTAGAAGCGTGGACAGTGCAGCAGGAAATGTTCAATAATCTCAGGGACTGTTGTTTGGCACCAGGAGCAGTAAGGGTCAAGGGACAGACGCAGGCGGTGTTGTTTAGGGCTGCACAGTCGGGTTTGTTTACGTTTTGACAATGCTTGAAGTAGCCCATTGATGATGATGATTTCAGTCTGTTTCACAGCACTGAGCTTTGTATTGGCTGCTCTTACACCTTTCACTGTTCTGTCTATCTCAAAATGTTTATTTTTATTTATTTTTGTATTGTTTTGTATACTTTTCCAAGACCAGTGAGTTGTAAGAGTGTGATACTGTAATACTGAAAAGCATGAATGGATTAGGTGTGACGTCACAAAATACGTCACAGAGACGTCACACTAGATTGTCAACACTTGTAAACAATGTCATTAATATCTTAATAATTAATCTATATACACGCTAGGATTGAGTCTATTAGGATAAGAAAATTTAATTAGATAATAGAAATGTAAAGATATCGGTGCACAAAGCTGTCTACGTAGAGAAATATACTGATTTAGGATATGTATGTTTCATATATTAGTGGACGTCAAAGATATTACTGGTAATACGTATATTTCAATCAAACTAAATGCTCAAAAATAGTACACAATGTACACGAATGTAAATACAACACTATAAATCCAACTACCTCAGTGAAAAAAAGTTATAAAACGATTATATTAAAGATAAATTTACCAACATAAAGACGTAGCTTAACCCAAACATAACGAAATATTTCACTCACTGCTCTAGTTGATGGTGTTCTTTTCTTGTTGTTTTTTTAATGTTGTTTTCCTTGCTTTTTGTGGTTTCATAGCGTGGCGAGCCAAGGCGCTGCTTAAAACAAGCCATTTTGACAGAATTCGTCAACAGCAGCCCAGGAGTGGGGTTGCTGCGCTGACTGAGGGAGGGAGGAAGAGCGAAGATGTGGACGGGTGACGGGGAGGGGGAGCGATAAGGGGGGTGAAGGTGGTGATGGTGGTGGACATTCAGAGAGCCTTCTTGTCATCGCAGTAAAAGTCGAGAAAAATTGTGTATAAAATAGGATATACATTCTCAAAGGAAGATAATTGGTTTAGATATATATGAAGTGATATTTAGAAGTGTTTTGAAGGATTGGTTATTGATATTAGTTACCTAAATAGCTATATCGCCTCCGTTATAGTGTTTCAGTGGCCGCTAAATCCTGCCTGTATTTTATTCATTAATTCGCTCTCATCTTGCGTTGGCTGTGGACGCGAGGCAGGAAACGCATAGAGTGGCTGAACTTGGTCTTAGGTAAGGGTAATAATATCACTCTGGTCTATGGAATGCTACTATATATTAACGATTTCAATATAAATTTACAAGTTATTATGAACTTATAAATGTCATTTTTGTAACACCATTAATATTAACAAGATATCACAATCATGAAAATATGATAATTATTATAACTTTAATTATTTACACCAATAACACTAAATAGTTTTTTTTATGTACATACAATATAATTAATTTAGTATTTCATGATAAAATTTCTTTAGTATTTGAGAAACACTGAATCACCATTAACAACAATAACAATAATAATAAAATCACTATACATCATATATAATGTCATCATTAACACCAATAACAAACAATTACCTAATAAATCACTAAATAACTACATAACAAGGACTAGTCACTACAACAGCTACAGTCCGTCATTATCTTTATAATATTACCACTACATAAACACCTACAGTTTCCTTGAGTCCACACCTTCTACAGTTTGCTTGGATCCACACCTTTCTGCCACACCTTGAACACCTGTAGTCTGGCAGGAGTCTCCGTCGACACCCACACCTGCTGGCCGCCGCCCTCCAACTGAATCACTGCCATGGAGACTGACCCTCGAACACCCACACTCTGCTGCAGCCGGAAACCCTAGGCACACACGGTAAAAAGTGTTAGTATATTCCTTTCTTTTCTTTCCCAAACGCATTCACACCATATTTTCCCTATATTTTATATCACAACCTTCCCTCCCGTTTTTTCATCCTCTACCCAAACCCTTCCTTTCCTCCCTCCCTCCCTTCCTCACACACCTCGAGGGGGATGTATTTATACACGTCCAGGTGCTCCTCTTCAGACAGCAGCAGCAGGTAGAGGCTGGTCCCTACGTAGAAGGTAGCAGGACACACTACATTACTCGTTGGCACTACCTGGAACTCCTTAAAGGTGTTTGTAGCGGCCTCGTGCCTGTACACCTGTGGAGGAACGGCAAGGGTGGGTGAGGTTACTTATAGCTACAGTGCGTCAGTGAAAGAGGTTAAGGAAGAGGGAGATTCAAGTTGGTTCTAAGGAGGATTGAGACACGTGGAGAGAGAAGATGAGACGAGGAGAGGAACATTGAAAGAACAGAATGAGTAAGGAGTAAGGAGTGGGGAAAAAGTGTAATTAAAGGGAGAGGAAGAGGAGGGAGGCTGGGTAGTGAAAGGAAGATGAAGGATGTATCACAAGAGAAAGACAAAACAAAAATGAGCATCACTTTTAAGTTTATTGTAGTTATGGTATTAGATCCTCCTCAAGTGGAATCTAATACCATAACCACAATAAACATCACACTATATAGCAGGAACCTAATAATCCTAACACTACCCCCGCCACGCCACGCCACGCCACTCACCATGACCCGTGTATCGGACTGGTGGATGGTGGCCCTGAGCTCTGTTAGGACGAAGAAGTGCTCCTCAGTGGGGTGTGTCGCCTTCAGGAACATAGCAGACGACATGCGATGGCCACCGTAGTTACTCTGCACCTTAAACTGTGGAGGGAAAGGAGGCAAGGTGAAGGAGGCGCTCAATTAAATACAAAAAGGTAGTATTATATAAAAATGGACCCCTCGATAGAACATAAGATCAAATAGATGGACACTCACACTCTCTTCGTCAGCAGACCACACAAACAGGGTGGAAAGAGTCATGTATTTGTCCACCTTACCAAGCTCCATATCATTAGCCACCAGGAGGTACCACGTGGATCCAATCTACGGGAATATATGTAGGAGATGAAAAGAGAAAAAAGAAAATATGAATAAAGAAAGATATATACGTATAGGTATGTGAGTGTGTGTTCTAAGGCCGAGGCGTACACTAACCTGCGTCAGATCAAGCTTGGAAGCGCTGCGATAGAAGAAATGACCCCAAATCCGCTCCACTTGTCGATGGTCGAAGCTTACACGCAGCACCACCACTGCCGTCCTTGTTACGTTGGAGGCTGGGGGGAGAAAGGAAGAAAGGGTGCATACATCTTATAAACGCACACGCACACGCACACGCACGCACACGCACACGCACACGCACACGCACACGCACACGCACACGCACACGCACACGCACACGCACACGCACACAGCCTCCCTAACCCCACTCACCTTGATCCTGTCTCCCTGCCGTCACCACATACGCCATATTATTATCCACGAATATGCCAGCATCAGCCACGAGGCCCAGGGACCATCTTTCCATTGGGTAAGTCTGCTCCCCTGCCACGCTGCCCACCTTCAGGACGCCGTTGCCATCGCCCTCACACCTACCAGACAACACTAAAGTACAACCCAAACTACTAAACTAATAGCACACAATCCACACGGAGATCCACCTGTTAGTCTGATATAGTGAGTGGAGTATACTCGTGCTATTCTTCAGACTATCATACTATCAGACTATCCTAGTACTATACTCACGGGACTTGCAGGGTCACGGTCACCTGGAGAGAAGGCGCTGACAAGATGAACACGGACCCAGCCGAGACAGTATTAAGATCAGGAGTTTGCCGACCGTCTTCCCACACCTTAAGACAAATAAACAGATAAACTAGTAGATAAAAATTTGAAGTAGAAATGGAGGATAATGTCTCTATAAAACCATTTGAAGGATTTGGTTTGCTTCAAGTTTTGTCATATTAACAATCTATGGGTTTAAACACCTTGTAGATAGAGGTGCGAGAGGGACATTTACAAGGATATCCACACTCCTTGACCAGCAACAGTCTGTCCTCGTCCTGTGACTGATAAGTGGAGAGGCTGTGACGCATGGATGAGGCAGGAAGTGGATGAGAGGCGTTCCATCCCAGGTGGTGGAGTGTTACAAACATGTCTATGGGGAAGAAACAGTCACACAGATCATTAGGTTCATGTACAATAAATAACACTAATTCATATGGAACAAAATTCTCTAAATGCAAAAAATCTTTCAATTCATTCCTTTAACATACGTAGAAATGGAAACAAATTAAAAGAATACTCCAATTGTATAATAGTTCAAGGTCATTCCCGAAACAGTTTCTTATTCCACTCGCCACTCACCTTTGGCCACATTAAGGTTGTCTTGCACACGCGCGTCAATAGTCTGGTGGAGTTCCAAGAGTTGATTGTATTGTGCGGTGCTGGTTGTGGCCAAGTGGTCCAACTGCTTAGTAAGGTTTTGTGCATTGTGACCCTGCACGGAGCCGCCCACTGCCCTCTCCGCAATCACCACACTAGCAAACCTCTGTGGGCACAACACCGCCTCTGTCACTAATCTTCCCTCTCACTCTCACTTTCTTCCTTGTAATAGAATAAAAAAATAAAAATAATAAAAACACTTCAGTTCCCACTCTTACCACACTGTTTGTAATGACCACCGGCTCGTCCACTCGCAGAAGGGAGTGATTCATGGCCAACACGTCCACTCCATTGATGAGTGAGGCGTTGATGGCCCCGTGCACCAGCAGACCCCCAGAGAGAGTCTTACGACCCCTCACTACCTGCACAGACTTGCCCTTCCGCACCACCAAGTCAGACAACAACACGTCGTTAATCATCTCAACGTTCAAATCACCTGGTGGATTAACAAGGGAATATATAATGTATAAAATAGTAGTAGCAGTAGTAGTAGTTGTAGTAGTAGTAATAGTAAGAACGTAAACATTCTAGGCGTCACTATAAACCTACGCCAAATAACGAGCAAGAGGCAAAGTCCATCTTAGCTTCTATAAAGTCTACGGGCGCCAAGGGTTTCTAATGTAGAACAAAAATAGTAGCAGTATAATGAATAGAGATAAACAGAGTCTAATAAACAACTTGATAATAAACTTTGTAATATCTTAAGACACTCACCAAGCACCCTGATGGCGTGGAAGGTACAGCTTCCAAACACTTCCTGTGGCTTCAGAAGGTTGATGCGAGAAGAGAAAACTTTATCAAGGTTTACTCCGTCGACAAGACCATGAACCTGTTGAGGGAAGGTCGTTTTAGGGCAAATAAAGACTAAAATATATAGTAGCTATGTTTTTTTTAGACCACTTTTAGTCTGCTTGGATCATTTGTCATTAATTCATCCCCATTCTTCCCCTATTCTAATCCTAACCCCTTGCTGGTGGCCCTTAACTCCAACCCTTCAACCCACGGTCACCCACCTGGAGATTTCCCTTAACAGAGATGGGTGCAAGGAAGGTGGCAGACTGTAGCATCCGACTATCCCCATCCAAGGTTACCAGATCGCTGACGGGCACGCCATCTATTGAGTCTGAGGACAAGACAAGACAAGAGATTCATAAAGGAACTCTCATCTCCCACAAGTTAGGAACATAGTGGAGTATATACTAATTAATAATGCTCCTCCACTTTGTTTCTTTATCATTTCATCTTCCACACATAATTAACCACTAATATCTCATAAGAACTTCAATTTGCATCACTTCCTCTACCACCATCACCACCAACACTCACTTTTAACGATCACGTGTTGTGCCGTGAACCCGTTAGCGAAGGTCTTGGCTCCAGTAATCACGATGTTTTTTCCTTCATCCCGCACAGCCTCCGCCGCCACCCAGGACACGTTCACCCCGCCCACCAGGAGCCCCGTGCCTGCAGGGTCCATCGCTGACCCTTTCACCACAAGCTTCTGGACTTTGATCGGGTGACGAAACTCAAGGTCACACACGATCGTCTGAAGGGAGAGAGAAACCAACACGTAAATGGAAGGTAATAGCAGATGGAGAGCTGAAGGAAAGTGTTTAAGGGATGAAGATAAGAGAAGAGTGGAAGTGGAAGTGGTAGAGGCAGAATTATGTCAGAATTATGAGAAAAGTTATACACACACACATACACACATACATACCTCTTCCTCATTCCACTGTAAGCTCTGAGAGAACATTTGGGAGACATCTACATTGTTGATTGTTTTCGCCGACATAATTGAGACATCTACGTGGGACAGGAACTCCACAGCACCTGGCAGACCGGGAGGACAGTTGAATCAAGGCTAGAGTACAGGTGAACACGGGATGGATATAAGGATGAATGAGGACGCAGATATAACCTCTAATATTAAAACAACAATAATTCCTCTCTATTTTCTCCCATCACCAACAATTCTACTTCCTCCTGACTACCCTCTCCTTCCCTTCCCCGTCTTATCTACCTACTATCAATTTTTCACCTATTCTATTATTTTTCTATCTCGCAACTAACCGTATATAGTTTGTTTTTTAGACTTGAGAACGAGGGAGCCGAGGAAGGTGTCCAAATTCACCTCGTCTTCTATCCACACACTGGCAGGAGCTTCCACCGTCCCTTTCACAACCAAGTGTTCGATGTGCAGAGGGCCGTACAGGTGCAGGCTGCCGTCACTATCCTGCTGCACACTCATGTTGGCCAGCTGAGGATGGAAAGGATATGAAAACACAGTAACCTAACCTAACCTAACCTAACCACGTCCTCTCCACCCCCTTCCACCTCCACCTCTACTTACCTGGCTTAGATCACAGCCATCGATGGAGGTAGTAGTGGAGGTGAGGTGACCCTTGATGGTAACTGGTGCCAGGAAAGTGGTAGTCCCAGTTAGGTTGCCAGGTTGGTCCACTAGTAACACTTGACTCATGGTAATGTTGTTGATGGTAGGGGTGAACAGGTGGTCTGAGGGGAAGGAGAAACATCACTCTTACTAACTGATCAATGACGACAACACTTTAATCAAACAAAATTACAGATAGCCAATCCAAAACTCTTCTCTACACCCCACCGATAGTGACGGAGGCGAAGGTGTAGTGGCCGCTGATGGTCTGATCACCGGTCTTGGTAAACACTAGACTAGCAAACTCCTGCAGGTTACGTCCGTTGAAGGAGGCAGCATCGAGATGGCCCAGGACAGCTACAGGTCCTAGGAAGGTCTTAGTGCCCCTGATGACACCTGTATAGTTCTTAGGCACCACCTTTAGAGATGTAGGAGCGGAGGAGGGGAGCGATAACGATGAAGTCGTTCCCTATATACCAATGCAACCATTTATACACTGAAAGACCAACAGTACTCCATTTTCTTGCCTGACCTCAGTACTTACATTCTTCAGGTGGCTGGTGTAGTGTTTGCCGTTGACTGACTGCACGATGAGGGAGTGGGCGAAGTGGACGGCACCAGTGACGTGTAAGTGGCCGCGGACTTCCTGGAAGGTCCCGGGCGGAGTCGTCTTGAGCAACGCGCGCGACAATAAACTGTCAAGGTTCACACCGTCCAGGGAACCACTGACGTTGAGGTGAACCGCTGCAGAGAAGAGTCACTTGGAGGAGGAGCAGGAGGAGGAGAAAAGGAAAAAGTGAAGTGTGTGAGGGAAAAGGGAAGGAGGTTGTCGGAAGTAAGGAGAGCAAGTGAGGGGATGGAAAGAGTTAAGTAAAGTCAGTGAGAGAGAGATGGAGGAAGAAGAAAATATATCCATTACCTGTGGAATTCCCAGCCAGGTGGAGGGTATGTGGACCCTTAATTGTGGCGTCCTGATCCCATAGTACCAGGTCACGCACCACCACCTCGACCTGGCGCCCGTTGAGGGTAGCCACGGTCAGGTCACCCGCCAAGGTCATCTGTGTAGCTACAGTCTTGCCTACGAAGGTCAGCTGGCCTAGATGAAGGAGGAAAGAGGTCATGAAGGACTGAAATCATTAGACTAAAATAAATTCACTAGACTGGTAGAAATCGAAATATTAGTTTTTGGAAATAGAAAATGGGGTTTAGGGCAAAGATTTTTTAGCCAGTGTTTATATAAAAAGAAATTAAATAATATAAAATTAAAAAAGAAATGGAAAAAGAAGTGTTTACCTGTGTGCTGCAAGGTGCGGTCCAATCGAAGGTAGTCTGTGCGTGGGTCCAGACCGTTGAGTGTACCCGACAGGTCTAAGAACCCTACTGTCACACGGCCTCCCACCTGCACCAAGGGATGTGACACAAGACTCATACAAAGATCTGACACAAGACTCATACAAAGATGTGACAAGACTCTTACACGCATACAACTGATTCCTATCTCAATAATTCTATGTTAACCCTTCCAATCAAATTCTTCCCCATTAGTGACAGTCTGCTATAACTTAACCTCACCCTCACTACAACCTTACTCTTCCTTCAGCATTCCCTCGCCACCCTAATCTAACCTCACCGTAACACCACATCAAATCACAAACCAAGTGGCCACGGATGGTCTGGTCACCGTACAAGCTCAATACTGTTCTGTTCAGGTTCACAACGTCCACTCCATTCACAGTAGAGGTGACACCAAGCTGCAGGTCTCCTTGTACCACTACCGGCCTCTGCGGGAAGGAGCAGAGGACAGTGCTCAGAAATGACTTGATCAACTTCATGGAAATATACTAATCATAATTTCAATATTCATAAAAATCTAAATAATCAAAACTAAATATAAAATCATGAAAATACTACTACTAATAATGATAAAACAAGTTAGTTATACCATACAGGCTATAGTTTCATATATAGACATTACCTTGCGTCTTGTATAAACTCACCGTGAACTCGTAAGTGCCAGATATTTGCTGGGACGTGTTGTAGGTAAGGAAGTCGGTCATCTGGTAGCCATTCAAGCTGCTTCCCGTCACTGCCTCCCTGATACATAAATACATCATTAACTTGTGGCGCTGATAGGCTAAAATGGATGACCGCCTGCCTGTTAGTGGCGCAGATTTAGATTCTTTATGGTGACGCCTCGATTTTCTATATTCTCTCCTGGTGATGTTGATATAAATAAAATATACACACATACACTAACTCCCTCAAGGACGAATGACAACCTAACCTAACCTAACCTAACCTAACCTAACCTAACCTAACCTAACCTAACCTAACCTAATGAATCCCAACCTTTACCTTGTCCTCCAAATAAATTGTATGTATTATCCTTTTCTTTATATAAAATCCCTTTTCATTTAACACTCACATACCTTTTTATTATCCTCCTCTGTCCTCCCTTTCCTTCCCTTCCCTATCATGACACTCACATGAACTCCGCCCGGGCGAAGCTCACGGGCACGTCCACCAGCTGAGGCACAGACACCCTCCAGTACCGACTCTCAATACCCTCCAGCGGCAGATCATTGATGTTGACGGCAGTGATGTCCCCAGAGCACTGCAGGGAGAAGGCGACGGGAAGAAAAATAGAGTAACCTAACCTAACACACCCTAACACACACACACACACACCATATACACACATCACCACCACCACCACCACCACCAAAACCATGCGCCCCAATCAAGCCACACACACACACACGTGGCTTGCCCTTCCCTGCACCTACAGTGAGAGGCTCGGTGAAGGTGACAGGGTCCGGCACTACCAATGTCTCGATGGTGGCCACGTCGCTTAAGAGGCGTGAGATATCCACGTTATTGACAGTGACTCCCTCGTCCACAATTACGCCTGCAGGACCTGTCACCGTCACAGTGCTCTTAAACCTCACTCGACCTGCGGATAAGAGAGTTTCCACAATCCTCAGTACTGCCAATGATAAAAGCAAACCAGGAAAAGTGTGTTATATTATTACCTCAACAGCAAAGTCTCACCGGAAATAGTTTGCATAGTGTCAACCAGCACGGCGTCCTCGCTAAGGTTCACACCGTTGATGTCGTCACTGATTATGGCTTGGGAGACAAAGGCTGAAGTGAAGGTGAATATGGAAAGGACTTGTTGATGCGGAGAATGACGGTCCAGCAGATGGCGCCACTTCACTCCGTTAACCAAAGATGCGCCAAGACTTCCAGTGACTCTCAAGTCTTCCATGTACCTTACTGGACCTGTGTCAAACAATAATCACGACCTATAACAGACTATTGAAATCACACAACAATTCAATACAGAGTTTCTAGCAAGATTCTGAGTAAAGGGTTCACCTTCTGGGCTTCCATTCATATAATTTGGAACAAATATGGACATAAAAGACTATAAAATAAAAAATATAATATTTCTAGCTAGATGCGAGGATCATCATAATTCACCTTGGAGCATGAAGTTCCCTGAAGTTTTAACAGTATTGTCATCCAGGTGCTTCAGGTCAACACTGTTAATTGACATCACATCCACATTACCGGCCACGTGTAAGGAGGTCAACGTGAGCTGACCGCTAATAGTCTGTGGTTCAGCTACATCCGTGTACAGTACTCGGTCAGCCAAGGCACGCAGTTCATGCTGGCGGGGAACAATTCATTACATGACCACTGAAAACTTAAATACTAATTCCAATTATTACGTTTAATGACTAACTCCTTTACAGTACACATATATGAAGGTTCTCTGCGTCTAGGGTTATGCATCCCCGTGAGCCGAGGTTAGGGGTCTCCGTGTTGCAGGTACTCACCCCATTGACGAGGCTCGCGTCCACCTTACCCGCCACCACCAGCCGTTTAATAGTCTTGTGGCCGAGGAAGGTGACGGAGGTGCCTTTCCTAACAATAGAGGAGATCGAGATGTTGTTGATGGTAAAATTTTGAGTAGCTTCGGGATGCGGCAAGATGCTGGCATCGAGTCTCAAGTTGGTGTAGGCGTGCTGACCGCTCACTACTTGGTGACGAACGTTCTGCCGCATGAAGTCTGAGGGAAGGGAGAGGAAGCATTCAAGGGCAAGGAAGTATGGGCTTGCAAGGTGTCAGGATGGAAGAAAAAATAATGTCCAACACTATTAGTATTGACAGGACACAAACACCAACACAAACCTGCAGTCACCAGCCCGTTGAGCGTGGCGCGGGCTGGCCGGGTGGTGAGGGTGCCTACATTTAAGGTGTCAAAGGCAAGGCTGGCATTGATCTGCTGCTCCACGCCCATCAGTAACACCCTCCGCTCCAGCCCAGTCACCTCCAGACCGTTGAGCTACACCAGTGGAGCGGAGCGGGGCAGAGCGGGTGAAGGAAACATAAGGAAGTTGAGCATAGTGAATTATATCATGTTTATAGATACTTATAAGATAGTTTCCCTCCCATCCTTACCGTGCCTATCCTGAGTGTGCCAAGATGTGCAGTGTCCACCCTCAATGCCAGGGCTGCGATGGGGCCGGGAAAACTTTGGTCCTCGGAGAAGTACAGCACGGAGTTAGAGGCTTCAACTGCGCTTTTAACGGACATCTGTAAAGACACCACCACACTACCACTACCACGCTGCTACAGTACAGACATCATCCTTACTAACACCACGCTAACAACACGCATCAACCCAACCCAGCCCAGCCCAGCCCAGCCCACCCCACCCCAGCCCAACTCTCTCCGGTGCCTCACCACAAGTGCATCAAGTCGTGTTTTCAGGACCGAGAAGGTGTGGGTGGTGACTTCCTCCCGAGGCGCCGGTAGTATGAGTGTTGGAGTGAAGGTGGTGCCAGTAACGGTCACACCCTGGCTGAAGGTGATGGGGCCGTGCCACACCTGAGGGAAAGGAACAAGTATCAGAAAATAACTAGTGTGTCGGGTAGGGGAGAGTGGCGTTAGTTAGTTAGTAAATTAGTTAGTTCGGACAATCACCTGGATCCTTCCCTAGGTACCTGCTCACCTGGGATCCGTGGGTGGTCATGAGGGGTCGTGTGGCGAGGTCGTTTTTCAGGATAGAAATGTCGTTTCGTCGAGCCTCCACAGTAGAGCTTAGATCCTCCAGACAGGCGAGCAGCTTGTCAGCACGAGTCACTTTCTTAACTGTTGGTACACCGAACACTCACCCTTTGTTATACCCTTGCCTCCCTTTGCTGTGTTACCCTTGCCTCCCTTCCGTTACATTCCCTTACATTCCAATCTCATTATAATCCACAGTCACAGTTTTCCTCAATCTTACTCACCAAGCAACCTCTCGGACAACACCAGTCGCCGTCCCTGAAGCGTGGAGTGTCCTGTCACGAGGTCCTTGCACAAGTAGACGACCACGTAGTCCTGCCCCAACTTCACTGCTTGAAGGCTCGACACAGAACGGCAGGAAGTTCTCGCCACAAAGTTTAAAACATAATGGCCAGTTAGGTCGTCGGCGTAGAAGCGGAGGAAATTCTGTGGACACCGAAGAGAGTCAAGTAAGTGAGTAATGAGTGAGTGAGTGCCAATTTTCTGTATAATTCATGAATCCTACAGCTGTATAAGTAACATTCACGCTTATATGATAACCAACTCAATCTACGTCGGTTCAAATCACTCCAATGGACAAATGAACATGGAGGAACAAATGCACAAGATCAAAGATATTCGAGAGGGAATTTGGAAGACCAGACACTAGTAGACCATCATGTGTGGCTGGAAAGGTTATTAATTACACCTAAATACAGCCTTACTCTGTCTACTTTACTATCTTCCTCAAGGTTCCTGCCGCCCTGCCTCCACCCTACCTGGTGTGAGAGGCAGAGGACGTGCTCCAGGTTGGCCAGAGACACCACGGTCATGGAGGTGGTGGGTCCTACAGGCGGAGACTCAAGGGTTTGCCACTCCTGTAGCTGATCCCCTGCGGCAGAAAGTAGGAAGTAACACTCAAGGCCAAAGCGATACTAAACACAATAAAGACCCTCAATTATTTTACACCAGTTCGTCCAGTCCAGTCCCTCCAGCCCACCAGTACTCACAGTTCCACCAGTAGATGCGCGGACTTGTAGTGGTGTTAAGGATAGCTACGTAACGCTTATTGTCGTGTAGATCGCGGAATTGTAGAGCGGCTTGTACCTGCATATCACGCACCTCTTGTATCAACCTCACTGTCACCGTCACCACCCACTCCTCCGCCTTCGCCTTGAATTGATACACCTGCAACCTCTCCTGGTACACGTGCATCCTGGTATGCGATCCGTTCTGTGACCTTTCCTGTAAAGATTCAAGTGGGTTTACATGGTGTCAGGTTTACCTCAGCACTAGCTTTTGTTTTTAGTCTCAAAGCACACTCATCAATTCGTCCTCACCTTGTACGTCATCCCGAAGATGATGTAGTACGTGTCATCGTCATCGTCGTAGAACCCAGTGATCGCTTTGACGCCTTCTGTTCTCAGTTGGACGTCCTCTATTTGATCAAAGCGTTTCTTGCTCTCCAGAGTGTAGATCCTAGAAGGATTGATGTGCGTCTGTGTGTGTGCGCGTGTGTGCGTGTACGTGTGCGTGTGTCAGTGCGTGTGTGCGTGTGTGTGTGCGTGTGTGTGTGCGTGTGCGAGTGTATGTCTTTTCCTCTGCATCATCCTTCAGTTCTAGTCCATTAATTTTTCCTCACAAATCCAATATAACCAAACTGAACACGGCTCTTAACTCGTCCCTTCCATTAAAATTTGCACTCCCTCTCGCACTCCCCCCCACACACTCCCCCCCACACACACTCCCCTCACACTTCCCTCACACACTCCCCCTACATTCCCTCACACTCCCAGGTACTCACGCCGAGACTTGATGCTGTTCCCCCACCACGAGATAGAACTTCCCTGCAGCGCTAAAGAAGTGTAAAGCGCCAAGCTGATGGACCTTCAAGCTCTGAGACACTCCGACAACGAAATTGACTGGATTGACGCATCGAACTTGAACACGATTGGCGCTGCTGGAACCAAAGGCGATCCACAGCAAGCCGTAGTAGAAGGCAGCCTAAGGAAAGGGTAGAAGGAGTGAAGTTGAAAAGTTAATGGACAGAAAGTAAATTAGATGAAAGGAATAATAGTTTGTTTCTAGATGGTAATAATATGATGGCATGCAGTACACCATAATTTGTTTGTTCCAAGATAGAACGAATGAATTTTTGTCTAATATTTGTTTTTAATTTCGTTTGTTTGTTCATATAACGATAATCTACATGGATATTGAACTGTGAGAAACAGGCGTAACATTAAATGCATTTTGGGGAACAAATATATGAGTGGGTCCTCGGTTTATTTTCTGTCAGAGGGGATCCTTGCTTAAAAAAAGAGTTTGACAACCCCTGTCCTCGAGGCACTTACTTCTATTATGGTGATGCCTTCAGGGGAGTCTGAGTCGAGTTGAATGTCTCGTTCTCGCGTCGACATCTCACTCACCTCCACCACTCGTTGCTTCTGGTTCCTACAAAGGGGAAACAACAGAAAAGTGAAATGGGTTTGGGGTCAGGAAAAATAAATTAATAAGGAGGAAAGGGCAAATTAGATATTAAATGGTAAGTCAAGCATCTATCCTATCCTATATAGTACAGTCATTTGTTCTTTTTTCGCTCCTCCCAGACACAAACACCTTAAGGTTCAACTCTACCCGTAAGTGCCGAAAATGAAGTAGGTTCGGCCAGGTGTCTGCAGGATGTAGAAGGCAGTCATGTGCATCCCGCGAGTGTTGAAAGGAAGAGTGTAAAGCTCCGCGCTACTTACATTCACAGACTTTATATTAAGATCTGTACGAGAAAAAAAATCGCAATAAAGAATGAAGTAAGAGCCCAATACAAAGCAAGTTTCTTTTCTGTATTACACAAAAAGACTAAAATGATTTATATATTATTATTATTATTATTATTATTATTATTATTATTATTATTATTATTATTATTATGGACTCCCTCAGTTAACTTACCTCGCCGACGCCTACGAAGTCTTGCCGCAAAAGCCTTAGCGATAACTGTTTCAGCGGCATTGCGAATCTTACTCGTGAAGGAGGAGAGGTCTGCTACGGTGTTCAAGGGCCACTCGTCTGTTTTCCCCATCTGTGGGTTGGATCACCTTAACAATGCTCCTAATTACCACTAAGGTTAAGAGATGGTTAGGAGATATAAGAAAAGTCTACCAAAAGGAAAAATGAAGAGAAACAAGACCTCGACCTCACCAAATCTGTGATGGAAGGCAGGGCGGGCAGTGGGTCGCCGTCTCTCTCTTCCCAATCCACCAAGGCATTTTCTGTAGCTGCACTTACCACCACCACCCACACCATCACCACTTGTAACACCCATACCCTCCACATCATACCTGCCCACAAACAACACACACGTAATCACCATATAGTTAGTTAATTAGTTAGTTAATGCAAAAAGGAGCAAGCAAGCGCCAGACATCTAAGGTGATATGGCGTGATGTTAATCTAAAAGTTAAAGGGTATAATAGAGGTGATGATTATGTAAATTATGAGAAGGTTGTGTTGATTAATTATTAAGTTATAAAACGGATGCAACACACAGCTATGCCATGCCGCACTATAGCTTCTTAAACTCCGGATAATGTTCTGATATATACACAATACGTGTTGAGTTGAGGTATGATTGACCGACGCACCTTCTACCTTCCTCCGCGAGACACTGGCTGCTGGAGAGAGTGTGTGTGGCAGGAGTCGAGAAGGTGAAAAATAGTTGTGTCAAAGCTGCTCGAGTCTTTATCTTGAAGCACTTGAGTTGAGTTCGTATGTTTTTTCTTACTCTCTCTTTCTCTCTCAAAATTTTACCTTTTACCCCGTGGCGCCGGTAGGTTTAAGAACAATAAAAGAGAAATCAGGTCTGAAGATAACTCCTGATAAAAAGAAAAAAATATTTATGATAATAAAAACATGCATACACTGATAAGCTAAGTGGAAAAAAAATAAGTAGAATGAGATAAAAACGTATTACAAGTGACTAGATTGATTAACCAGCAGAAGTTTTAATGACTGTTGATCCGGCTGACTAGAGTATGAAGGGTGCTTCCTGTGTACGGGTGGGCGCGAGCTGGGATGGAAACGAGCTGGTTACAGTCGCGTAAGGCTCGTGGTGGTGGTGATGCGTAGGGAGGCAAGCAGGTCGCTGTTCTGTCTATCTCACTTTTCCACTTTCTCACATTCCACTCTAACCCTTCTCTACTTTTGTTCATCTTCCATTCATACACCCTTTCTCTCTCTTCAGAAAATAAATGCACCCACATAACCAGCATGCCACTCGTATCTACCATATTCATACATTTCTTCTCCTACTTACTGCTCCTTACATTCCACAAATAAACCTTTCTTGCTATATATAAGTATTTAATATCTATCTACGATCCTCATATTTAGTTATTTCAGTCTTTCTTCCATAACAACGATTAGAATCACTATACATGCAGCCAAGATACCAAACATTAAAACACATAATCATATAGTATTCGTCTATCAAAAATAATCAAAATAATGAGGAGTTGCAATTCGTTCCTCAAAATTGAAGAAAAATATCGCACCAGGACACTCACTTCTCTGACACTATATAACCCATGACTTGCACGCTGCTGAGTCACTCGCTATGTACTTCACGCACAACCTTACGTATTTTTCTTATACTTGAGCGGCCAAGAGAAGCGGTAGCGTCGTGCCGTGCTGTGCTGGCCGGAGAATCATCAGTCTAGAGTTGCTCTTCGCCTCGCCTCGCCGCCTCAGAACATCTCTCCCGCCGCTCTCATTCCCTTCTTTCCTGCGTTCCGAACACAACTCATGATTCTTAGGACAGTGCGACAGGACAACTGAACGAACACAAGAACATAAGATAGCAGCAAAAGGCCAATTAATCTACACAAGGCAGCTTCCGTAACGCTGTCTAGTTATGATGTATAATGAAGGGCGAGGATGTCTGATGGTGGTGATGGTGGTGGTGACGGCGGGTTTAGGGTACACACACGGGCTAGGGGACGTGCACACCTCAGCTGCCTCTGTGGCCCGGCTAGTGGAAGCTGAACAAGGAGTGGTTGCCGCCCTTCAGGATTATATGACCAGGGAGGATGCTCGTCTACAGGTCATCAGGAGGTGAGTCCAAGCTGACCTTAGCTGACCTTGTTAATCTATTGAAAGCCCGAAGTGATATTAACGTGTTTAGTTTGTTATGAGAATTGATGTTAGTGTTAATATTTATAAAGAAACATATTTTGCATGGAAATATAACTCCTATTATCTTTTATAAGGAATGTAAGTTCATATATCTTTGGAATAGATAAGGTCACACCATACCAATAAAATGTGTTATAACTATTTACCAAAGAATGACAGTATATAGTGGTTCTTGTATCAGATATACCGCTACACAAACGATAAATTGAACCTTTTATTATTTTACAGTTATAGCAGTTGGCAATTTACCTTAATGTTCCCATGTAGTGTAGTGCATCACAAGCTTCTTCTTCTCTCTCTCTCTCTCTCTCTCTCTCTCTCTCTCTCTCTCTCTCTCTCTCTCTCTCTCTCTCTCTCTCTCTCTCTCTCTCTCTCTCTCTCTCTCTCTCTCTCTCTCTCTCTCTCTCTCTCTCTCTCTCTCTCTCTCTCTCTCTCTCTGGTCCTTTCGTATGATCGAAAAAGAATCACACACATGCATTTCTGAGGACAAGAAATGGGAGGAAAAACGACGGAGGTAAAAGGGAGGAGGAGGAAGAGGAAGAGGAGGAGGAGAAGGAGGAGGAGGAAGAAGAGGAGGAGATAAGGAGTAGGTAGAGGAGGAGGAAGAGGAAGAGGATAAGGCATTGGACCAGGCAGGACAAAGCCACGAGTAACGGTTGATGACATTATTATCATGATTATCCGCGGCTCGCTGACTTCTGTTCCTCTCGGCGATGTCTGTACTTAGACGTCACCAGCGACCACCACCTCCTTACCCCTCTCTCTACCTCTACCTCTACCTCTTTCTCTCTCTCTCACACACACACCTCCGCCCGTGAAGTGAGAAAAATTATAGAGAGAGAAAAAAAAAAGAGAGACATCTATAATCTTCCCATAACGGTATAATCACACAATACCAATCAGTCCCGCCTCTGAACCACCACCACCACCATCATCATGACGGACAGCGGCGGCGGTGGTGGTGTGCGAGGCGGTGACAACGAGGTGAAAATAGAGAATATAAACAGACTCACACAAACATGCACGAAAGTCTCCTTAATAAAGAAATTGTTGTCTGTCTCATTAAACCTATGAAAATTTGCTAAATGAATATATATAATCATAATCATAACCAGCAATGCTAAACATAACTTCCTAGGAACGAGGAAATATATTATATAAACCATATAAATATATATCATGAATTTTGCATTAATCATATGTTGTGCACACCGGAAAAAGATTAAAGGGATGTCATTGTTTGTATTCTAAAATGGACCTCCACCCCTTGCTTCTATTTTTCCTACACTGTCCTCTTTACAGGGTATGGCGACAAGCGGAATTTTTTTTATGTAGTTTTGTTGTCCCTTAGCCAGTACCCTTCTAATATAAAAAAAATTAAATAAATAAATAAAATTAAAAATATATAAAATCTACTGACACAACGCAGGTACATCGAGAGTTGGCAAGGCGACGCGGCAGACTACGTTCACAATCCTATCAACAGTTACTTCTTCATGCGACGCCTCACACAAGAGTTCCTCCCCGTGCAGGATGCTCTTCATCCTCCCTCTACGGCAGGTCAGTGAGAGAGTCAGTCAGTCCCGTCGCCTTTGTATTCCTCTCTCCCGCTCTCGCCTTGGAATGTAATGTATGTATGTATGTTTATGTATGATGTGGGTCTGGTTATACTCAAATAGGAGAAATATATATGTTTTATTTTATCTACCTTTGAAAATAACACGTAATAATAATAATAATAACTACCACTTTCTTCTATCACTTTTTAAATGGTTAATGATTGTTTTGAAACGTACACTCATCTAAATTTAACAGTATTTAATGATCATACAGTCGTGTCAATTTTTTTATTTAATTTCATATTGCATCCCATTTATATAGTATTTCCTTAATCATCAGTACAAAAGAATAATTTCAACTCAGACTCATTTTTTTTTCATATCTATAACAATATGGCTACCGCTCACCTTCCTCGCCGTCCCGCAGACTTGCACCAAAGTTTATCCTCGCTACGGAACAACCTGCAGCAGCCACAGGAAGCTGACCTTAACGGTGTTGCCTTCGCCCTGGTGCGCCTCCAAGACACCTACAACCTCACCGTGGATGACCTTGTGGAGGGAGACATTAGGGGCAGGAAAGCCGTGCAGGTGCTATCAGGTGAGTTGCTGCCTGTTAACTGCCTACCCAGTACCCACCTCTTACTCTTTCCTTCAGTCCCTCGTTAACGGCCTCAATAAGCGTCCCCGCCTAAGACAGTCCGAGATACTACAACCAACATATTTCCACTAAGTTTTCATTCCGACTCTGCTGATTCTTTAGTAATGGATGCATAGGGAAGGCACTAGTTTTGGTGCATATCACGTATTTATTCATTAACTCGCTAATATAATGTTCGGTTGATATATAACACGTGTAGATTTGTATGACATATTAATGATGAATGACATATTGACATTACCTAACGAGAACATTGTTATCATTAGTCTCCTTAACTTTGATTGTACGTTGTGTTGTGTTGTGTTGTGTTGCAGCGGATGACTGCTTCCGTCTTGGTCAGCAAAGTTTTAACAACCTGGAGTTTGACTTGAGTGAACAGTGGTACCGTAAGGGTCTGGAGTTGTTGTTAGAAGGTCAACAGCCCCTCACACAGGAAGAACAAGCCAGGATAGAGCGAGTAAGCCGCCAGCAGGAGCATCGTCTCCTAATGGTAGGTCGGAACACGCAGGGAAAAGAATAATTGCTTGTTTGCTCTCACATCCAAATTCAAACAAAAAAAAATCTACTGCTCGCTGAATATATAACTGTGATAACTTCTGTGGTCTGCATAAACAACATTTTGATATGACAGTGTATGCGTCTTAACACTGACTGACTGACTGACCACTATGTTGTCTACAGAGTAAGATGGTGACCCAGTTGGCGCAGCACTCGGATGGACAAATAATGGACCGTTTTTCCGGCCTGGGCATTCCTACTTCCTTCCAGCAGCAGGTCTATGCCAACCACAAAGGGAAGGACGAGGTCAAGTTGCTCGATGACCTCTACCGCCGTCTTTGTCGCGGGGAACAAATCCAGGTCAGACAAAGGAAGATTGTTTATCATATCATAACTTAAAATAAAAAGAATACGACACAGTTTGTTGTGTGGCAGTATGGAGGAAACACAAATATCATTATAATATTAAGGAAGATGCTTTGTGTGTGTGTGTGTGTGTGTGTGTGTGGCATCTTATTTAGGACTGTAAGGTTATTTTAAATTAATCTTAACATCAGGAGCTTACATAAGGCTGTCTTCTGTGTTAATTCCATCATGCTTCAATTACCATACACACAGCATCACATTATCAACATACTAACGCACACTTACTTCCCTTAACATGCATTGAGCGGCACTTTTCCCCTTCCCCACAGCCACCCGAAGCCTTCATTGGACTGAAGTGCGGCTACATAGTCGGAAACTCAGCGTACCACCGCCTGATGCCCTTCAAGGCGGAGCTGCGGTGGGCAGATCCCATCATCGTGGTGTATCATGACGTACTGACCGAGGCGGAGACGGAGGCAGTGAAGCAGCTGTCTCTGCCTCGTCTTGCTACTACGATGGTGCATTCTTTTACCACGCACCAAATCCGGAAGTCCTTAGCGAGAGTAGGCAAGACGTAAGTAAAGTGATAAGGTCGAATCTTAATAATTTCTTAGCTTTATACAGTTTTTTATGCTAACGTCTTCTCATAATGTGTTCCAGCGCGTGGGTTCGACGAGGGGACGATGTTACTGTAGATGTTATATTGCAAAGGATAGAACACATGACTGGGCTCAGTACTCTCACCTCAGAGGATCTCCACGTGCTGAACTACGGCATCGGCGGACACTACGACGCACACGTGGACTTTTTTGACCTGGAGGATGTAAGTTTTTTTTCTCACTCCTAAAATCGATCTTATTATAGATTATTTTTTATATTCCAGAAATGTTTTGAAATACTGAAGACAGAAATCAACCTAAAAGATAAACTATCATTATACGTTCTGATTTTTCATCGTATTTTTCACTGTATTTTTTACCGTATTTTTTGTTGTAGAAATCGTTGGACAAGACGCCTCACCAAGGGGACCGTCTGGCTACTATGCTCTTCTATGTGAGTACAACGAGGCGACCATGTACTGTTTCCACCTCAGTTCAGTTCAGTTCAATTCAGTCACGCTAAGAACATGTAGGTAGAGAGCTGACTTACACTCCCTTCCTATCTTATCGAAACCTTCCATAGAATTAGGAAAGCTTTACGGCAAAACAAAACAAAAAATGCTCCTAATCTATATGAAAAAAAAATGATGTATATTTTATCTGCACATAACCCATTAAACTCGATTGCATTCCCTATCATTATAATGCTATAGTGAGCCATGTGTCAGACTCCCGCGCACACATGTGAACGAACGACTAATTACCAAGTTTACTCCCGCAGCTTAACGACGTGGAGGCAGGAGGGTCGACGGTGTTCCCTACGCTCGGGTTGGAGGTGGCAGCCAGGCGGGGCTCAGCACTCTTCTGGTTCAACCTAAAACGCAATGGACGAGGAGACTACAGGACGGTGCACGCCGCCTGTCCTGTCCTGCTGGGAGAAAAATGGAGTTAGTATCCTTGCATGTGTGGGTGAACAGTACAGTACAAGGCTTCCTTCTCCGTCTGGCCTTTACCTCTCGTGTCTTTTCCATTCTAAACAGGAGTTGTAACCTGTGTCTGAGTAGATAATGATGATGATGATGATGATATTGATGATTACATAAGATTATATATGTTGGGCAAAAAGAAGGAAAAATACCAATTACCCTTTTTAAATTTTTTCAGTTGCTAATCTATGGTTACACGAGTGGGGGCAAGAATTCCGTTGGTCGTGCACGTTGGACCCTGAAGAGTGAACTTAACCTGCATCACGCTCCTCGACACGCCCTCAGACCCCTTCTTCGGACCCTTTTCCCCAAACAAACCAGTCCCCCTAAACCTGCTTCTCCCTAACCACCACTTACACCTTGTTCCTCCCCGGGCTATCTCGCATCCTCACCTACGCTATTCCTGCTGTCCTAGTGAATGTATGAGAGAAAAAGAATGTTGTCCTTAGGATGAGGTGGTTGGTGCGCGACAGCTGATAACAACCTCTTGTCCAAGCGTGAATGACGTGCCTGTCAGGAAACCATGAATTTATACCACACACACACACACACACACACACACACACACACACACACAACACACACACACACACACACACACACACACACACACACACACACACACACACACACACACACACACACACACACACACACACACACACACACACACACACACACACACACACACACACACACACACACACACACACACACACACACACACACACACACATATACGTAGTCATGAATTTAGATAGATGACTAGCTAGTTAGCATGGTAGACATAGATAGATATGGATAGATAGATAGATTGATTGATAGATAACAAATCAAGAAGAAATATATATCTTATTCATCAGAGTCAACATTATCACATCAATAACATGAACAATAACAAAAAAAGGCTTTAAAATTAATAATGAAGAAACACTAAGACATCATATTAGACATTCCTTACGAATGTTTAGTTTTATTACACAAACATAATAAATAAACAGTATTTTCAATTCGAATAGTGTGAATGAAGTGAATGTGTACTGAACCCTCCTTCCTCCTTTTCCTCCTTGCATATCTTGAAGGTCCTTAAAACGCGATACTTAGTTAATCCCGGACAGGCACTCAAAATGCCTTGCCGCCTGGCCCGCGGGAGAGAATCAAACCGTCATAGTAGCCCCTTATCCCTCGTCACGTGTGGTCTGCATCAGTCGAGGGATGATCTGATCCTGACGTGCTATGTGCTATCTTTCCTCTCGTCCTCAACTTTCTGGAGACGCTGGACTACTGCATCCTCCAAGGCTAAGTTAGTGAGGTGTGTCTTCAAGGCGTCTTCAGTCTGCAGCCATCCTTCCAACACGCCCGCGCTCTGTTGCTCCAGAACTCGCCTCAACTCTTCCTCGTGTTCTGGGATGCTATTGACGATCACCTCCAGCGTCTCCTGAACCTATAATGTTGCAAAATATTTGTATCTTTTAATTCATTACTTAACGTGCCAGTATTGTGTTGTTGTAGTGTGTCCATGTTTAATACTTTGGCTTGGCTTGGTTTGTCCTCGTTCCTGTTAAGCAATACTATTAGCTATTAAAAACATACTTTAAAAGGTGAGATGAAGAGGAATCTGTCCATCAGGAAGAAGGATGAGTATATCCATCAAGTTAGTGTAAATAGAGTATTGGTTTCCTAGCGCATCGTACCTCGCGGAGTGTAGTTGAAGCCTGTTGTAGTTTCGCTTTCCACTCGTCCACCTGGCGTTGATGAATCTCCTCCTGACGTTGCAGGAGTTTAGCCACAACCTTCCACGACCCCGTTACGCTGAGGTATCTGGGACGATGCAGAGATGGGAGGGAGAGCAGCTGAGTCAAAAGATCAGCTTATTGTAACGTGTAAGTCATCAGCTGTGTTATACTATTGTTAAGAATGTATGCAGGGTAAATGTAAGGACACCCATTGAACCTATGATATAATTACAAATAAAATGTACTTTCAAGAGAGGTCTATGTCAATAATAAGTCATAATCATTAGTACGTATTCTTGACCATAAGATATTTTTCACAAGCATGGGATAAAATCATTGAAAAACAAACTAGTGCCTGTGGAGGTGCATTATTTACATTGATGAGTGCGTGGCGGGTAAGGACAAGACGCGACTCACCTGCTAGCCGGCAAAGAGGCATCAGGTTGGATGGATCGTTGCTCGAGGCGCGATAACCTGGAATACAACACTGCGTTCCCTACCATCAACACCACTAACGCCGCCGCCACCACCAACACAGACTTGCTCCTGATACCTTCGCCTCCGTCTGCCGCGTTGTCTCCTTCAGGAAAAAACACAACAGCTTGGTACTATCTATTACAAATGTTTCCTTGACAGTTGTGTGGTAAGTGATCTTTACTTATTGCTCGAGTTTTGATCTTTTAGAGGAGAAGGAGTACAGATCAGTCATATAAACAGACACACAAGGAAGAAGAGGAGCAGAAGGAACTGTTACGTTTTTGTATGGTGAAATAGGTAAATCATTATAACTATTAACACACACAGACACCAACGTGCGTGGGATGGCGTGATGGAGTGCTTAGAGCCAGTGTGATTCTTGTCCGCCAACATTCGCCTTCGTCTGCGGACTCCCTTTGGAGCAGATAGGCGGTCTGATTCTGTCGCCAACTGTGTTACTACCTCGGCCAACACTCCCTCCACGCCGCTGTACGTGTTCTTCTCTATCATTGCTGCGAGGGAAAGGAAAATTTTATCAAACATGGCCTTTCGTTGCCTCTAGAAAAACGCGAAATGGAAGAAAAATGTATTGCAAACTTTGATAATGATGGAATTGATGGAATATACTACTCACTCTTGATTAAGCCCCAGAGTGTTTTCTTGTACTTGATGGAGACCCACACTTTGATGCGTGTCTTGGTCTCGTCTTCCTTGGTGAGGCAGTAGTGACTGTCTACTGTGAAGGCGTCAGCGTATGGAATCCCACCGTTGGTCCCCTCCGACTCCACCTGATACGCTACGCCAGGCTTGGAGCTCGCCAGTATAACCTGTTCCAAGCGTTTCTTTACCCCTCAATTTCAAACAGACGGCAGTACTTAACTTCCACGTATATTCTTGTAATGACTCTTGCAGTTCAAAGCAGTTCATAACTAAGCATTACCACACCTTTAACCATCTTACAGACCCTCGTGGATTTCTAAAATCAATCTCAACATATGGTGTATATTCGTCATTTTCTCTACTCGGCGAAAACAGCTTTTTTTTTTTTTCTAATGGATTTTAATCTTTTTTAAACTATATTGTACATAGAAATAATGTAATACTTTCAGCTAATTTTCTGGACTTTTCAACGGAAACTTTAATTACTTAGTCTTGGAGGTTTTCAGTCTGGCTTTAGATATGTGTGCTGGGACTGACCTGTTTTTCCGTGACATTAGAGACCTTGGGGCCGAGGTTAGCCGATGGGAGGGTCATGGTGTAGGAAATTTGGCGACCTCGATTCCCATCCTCTTGCTCCTCCCACGTGCCGAACACCACATCTGCAGCACAATCACCATCGTCACTCACTAACCAAGACTCACCTCACCTCCATCATGATTCTAAGTCACTTTATATGTCACTTATATGTACGTAAGTTTCAATGTATTGGGAAAATCTCGATATTGACTGATTTTTGGAAACGAACTGCATAATGAAATGATACAATGATGAGGAGGAGGAGGATAAGGAAGATGAGAGGGAAAAGGAAGAAGAGAGGGAAGAGGAAGAAGAGTAGAAAGAGGAGGAGGAGGAGGAGGATAGGAATTGATTATTTATATTAGCTTTGATTATGAAGAATGAGAGAGAAAAAAAAGACATACATAGATAGCTACAGGCAAACAAACAGACAAACAAACACTAACCATAAGTCTTCTTCATCATGTAGACTTCGTTCATGAAATTTTCCTGCATGAACAGAAAGTTAAACACGACCTCAATGGGAAGGTGAACCATAGTGTTGAGCAGCTCCTTCCCTGGGTGCTGGTTCTCCTGTGGACAGACACCACTACCACCACCACCACCACCACCATCTCCCGCTGCTGCTGCTGCTGCTGCCGCTGTTACTGTTGCTGCCAGACCTATTCACACGTAACGAGACACCAAACTAGTTAATTACTCCAGCCTTGTGATAGTATTGTTCGTGATACATATATATTTTACTATTTATATATCTTCCTGTATCGTGTTTGGTAAATAAAGTATATGGTCACAGTGTATATGGATAGTAACCAGATTTTTTTTTTATTATAGTAAGGGACGTGAAGTAGCTAGTTAACCATCTGAGGCAAGTATAAGGATTCAAATTCAAGTAAGTGAGTAAATCCACGTCTGTGAATGGGTCAGGTTGTGTTACCATTTCTTAAGTAGACCTTCGCATCAGATGATAAGCAAAGAGAGTTAAGTAGCTACGTTAAGAGGAAATGTCAAGTCCACTTTGGTGACCTTGAGTTAATAAGGTCAGGCTCCTGTCTTGAAGGTATTCATAAGGTCAGTCTTAGGGAAAAGGAGGCAATGGGGTAACGAGGACAGTGTTATCATGACTATAGTTTTATAATAGTGAAGGTAAAGATTTGTTTTGGTTTTTCAGTCACCCAAAGCTATATGATATTGGATGATTTTTTGCGTGTGTTTTTTTTTAATGCCTGTCCCTGATATCAAAGTAAAATTCTATTAAAACAGTCAAGGATGAATTGATATGAAAATTATCGTAGTAATGCCGAATGCCGCTTGTAAAGGAAATTCTAGATGAGATAAAACAGAGAGATGAGATAGTGAAATCGCGTTATCTATCACCTGTGTGTGTGTGTGTGTGTGTGTGTGTGTGTGTGTGTGTGTGTGTGTGTGTGTGTGTGTGTGTGTGTGTGTGTGTGTGTGTGTGTGTGTGTGTGTGTGTGTGTGTGTGTGTGTGTGTGTGTGTGTATCTGTAAATTTCAATATAAACACCATTGCCATTATATCAACAATAACAACAACAAAACTACTAATAATAACAAATACAGGATGCAGACGTGTAATATACATGTAGTAGTAATAGTAGTAGTAATAGTAGTAGGTATAATCAATCACCAATAACCTCACCATTATTAACAGTCGGCGGGGGGGGAGGGGGAGACTTTTTGGGGAGTGGTGGTGGTTGTTCCTCACTCTCAGTTGAGTTCTCCCGGGACGCTTGCAGGTGTTCTCTCGAGGCGTACACGGAGAGGTGATTCCGACTCTCGCTCATACTTTCACTGAGTCTCATAAAGGTGGGACTCCTCTCCTCCCTTCCGTTGAAATTGTTGCTTTGTGTCTGCCCCAAAATACCAAGAGACTGAGCTACTCTTTTACAGGCAAGATATTATTCCTATATGACGTTGTATTATAGTTCATATTGATAAGGAAAATATGTTATACTGGTGATATTAGTGACATTACACATTAGTTAAACACATATAACAAAAGCAACATTCGCGCATGCACATAAGGAACACATAAGCAACATATATATAGCAGTGTTGTAATTTTAGTGTTAGTGATGCAACACATTATAAATAAACGGATGAATTATTAGTCTGTGTCTTAACGGTGGAATGGAGTGACGCTTGAGTAGCTGGGCCATGGTATCGAACCCCCGAAATTTGTAAAACTCAACAACTTAGCCAGGGGGAAGCTCAAACTACAACCAATAATAATTATAAGGACTCACAATGTTTATCAAGTGTCCTTGAGAATCATATCAGAATGGATGGGCAGAATAATTTTATTCGTAAGCTTGCTGATAACGATGTCCTGCTGAGTCACGGCAGGATTCACCTTGACGCCTCTTTGATCACGTTAAGTATTATTTTTTACAATGTCATTTTCTAGGCCATTGATAACTCCTACTCTGTTTTGTGGTTATATAACATTTCTATACATAGATTCATCATTAATTTAAACCATTATTTTTACAAGATAAGCCACTCCACATGTTCCTAATGAAAATTATAAAAAATGGATTTAAGAATACTATCACTACCATATGGAATACAGAATTCAATCAAAGTTAAATCACTAATGCAGTCATTAGTTACCGTATGCATTTTTTCTGTTTAAGATTGGCAGATCAATGGAGTTTTGAAATTAATATATATAATGCACACAACACCGCCGATTGATTTAAGTTTAAACAACAATGTGTGATGGTTTGACACGTCTGGGTGGGAAATCAAGTCAAGACTCATGATCAGCATCCAATGAGGAACCAACATGACTCACAACCACAACACAACACAACACACACAGCACACTTATGTTCTGTAATTCCTGGAAGCAAACTGATGATTATCACATAAAATACTAAATTCATTGATAAGATATTTGAGTTATATACATGCATATATGTATGTTTATTTATTTATTCATTTATATATATATATATATATATATATATATATATATATATATATATATATATATATATATATATATATATATATATATTCATCAACTTTTTATTTTATTTTTCTCACTCACCTGTACACACTGTTGTCTCCAGATTAAGTTCGTCAATGGTTCAAAATCTGAATAGTAACACACTAGTAACACTTGTATATACACACAACGAGGAGGTGTAACACTACCAACATACGTACACACTAACAACTCACACTTACACCACCACCAACACAATGCTGCAATACTACCAACACATTCACACACAACACTACAACACTAGCCACTACCACACTGAGTCTCGCCTAGATAGTGTACAGTCGCCTCACACGCCCCTTCCTTCCTTCACCTTGTCGAGCCTCATATTACACTCGGCGGGGACGGCTCAGCACTGGTAAGGGTGGACGGTTGATTGCACTCCTCCGCCTCTTATCTCAACGTTTTACTTGATAACGAGAGAGAGAGAGAGAGAGAGAGAGAGAGAGAGAGAGAGAGAGAGAGAGAGAGAGAGAGAGAGAGAGAGAGAGAGAGAGAGAGAGAGAGAGAGGCGCCGCGCGAGGTGGTATAAGAGTGGATGTATGAAACAGTTTACTCGTATGTATAAGTAAGTCGATATATTTCTTTTTGCTTACTTGTGTATTGGTATATTTCATCAATCTTGTTTTTCTTACTTCCACGGATTGTTATTATTAATACAGTAATTGTGTGAAATCCCTCTATTTTTTCGACGAACCATGGTAGAAATTACACCTTACATGATTATTTCACTAATGATAAGATATCATTATACTCACTATTAAAAAAAAATGCACCAAACAAAGGAAGAGCTTCAGTCCTTCCTCAATGAGTGATTATCTGCTTTTGTAGTGCGCGATAAACATACAGATTGCCAATAGTACTAAAATTATATCATTGTTCTCACTGCGCTATGTGTCCCTCCTTCCTCTTCCCAATGTCATTTATCACGTGATAGTGAGTCATCGTCACTAATAGGGAAAGGAAGAAGGTAAAAGATAGTAGATAGGTAGTGAATAGAGGACGAGAAGGAGGAGGAGGAGAAGGAGGAGGAGAAGGAGGAGGATGGGAACTGTATTTACTCGACTATAAAATCTCACAGAATATAAGGAAGAACATTTCCATTCTATCCGTGCCAAGCTCTTTTGATTCAGAATATTTGCTGTAACTTTTTTCAACTGAATATTAATAAGATTCCAAGACTAAATTTAAGTGACATCTTGTAATATGATATATGTTCTTATTTTTACTGAATGTGTACTCGGAGGAAAAGGTTTTGTATCCACACACATACATACGTTTTTTTTCTAATCTCATAAATCTTACAAAAAATATCATGTTGTTCAGTATCAAACATAGTCTAAATTATTTTTTCTAAACGAACTAAATCAAATTAAGTCATAGAGTTTTGATGAACATTTAATCTCAGCACAACCTTCCCTGCTGATTCATGACATAGCCATCCTCGGCCACGTAACATTAAATATAGATGCAAAGGATGACAGGGCAGTGCAATGGCTTCATGTGTACTAGGTAGCTATTACTATCATATTTATATCTTTCAGTGTTGCACATGTGTTTGAGTTCCTTGCTGGTTTGATGCAAGAATTCTGATTCCACTGATATGATCGGAAAACTGAGCAGCAGTCTGGGTAGAATTATTCACAAATATTACTTATAGATCTAAGAGTCTACCTGTAGTTGTTTTATGGAATGATTTATTAATAAGAAAGGTGATGATTTCCTATAGTGAAATGTTTGTATTAAGTGTTTGAACAGTATCATTATTATTACTATTATCAGTATCATTATTATTATTATAGTTTTCACATCACCAATGGACTAGGATCACACGAATCACCAAACAATGATAACATATCCTACATTAAGAAAAAAAAATCACTCATAAACACATGAATAACGAACAGCACAAAGAATCAGCAAGGTTTTCTTCACGTATGCATGTGTGTGGGAGGAGAGGAGGGAGAGGGTGAGGGTGAAGAGGATGAGAGAGACTGAGAGCTGTGTGACATAACTTGGCACAGTCTCCCACCCCATCCAAGGGACTATAACCCGCTCGCTCGGTGCCACCACAGTCAGTAGTCTTTCAGTCGCCGCCGCCTCCATAACCTCCGTCCCTTCGCTCCACAAATCAATATGAACACACTCACATCTCCCGCCACTCCTCCAGGACTCCCTATCGTTACCACAGACAACCATATACCAGAAACTCAGATAGCAAATAAAACATCTCTTCTTCCCACCCAGGAGCGAGCGGGAGATTCTAAGGGTGGTGGTGGTGGTGGTGGTGATGGTGGTCTTAATATTTCCGATGTTCTGTACCTGACTGACGTGGATTCTGAAGCTCTGTGTCTTCATCCTCTCCATCAACAGTGACGAGATGATCATCCTCTATCTACCCTCACCGCCCTACCCATAACACTGACCTGCAACTGAGTATAAGGTAAGGTTAGGTGAGGACAAGACAGTGAGATTTTTTAATGTTCTTTTTTCTATCTATCTCTTTTTTTTCTCATACACACACACGTATATTCGCTAATTAAAACGAGTGGCCATTATATATATTATATCAAACAGCTATAGGATCAAAACTTTATTTTTTTTTTTAATCTTATGAATGAACGCATGAATGAATGAACTGTTTCCTCCAACAGTTCAAAGGGAGTGTGAGTGAGTGAAGACAACAGCCACGAGAGAGGGTCGACCATCACCTTGCAGCCCTAGAGTATAGAGTGTCATGTGCCTTACAGACGCCCACCTCACCATCACATCACCTCTCCAGCATAGAGGGAAAAAAAGGATTGATACCACAGAAGTCTGACCATTAAGAAAAAAATAATTACCACCTGAAGAGTATATTTTATTTAGGGTCTGAAAACCTAGAGATGTGGAAACAAGCAAGCCACGAAAACTATCACCAATGGCAGATTTCTTCGCCCTTGTCTAGTGTGTAGCTGACCACCAGTTCGAACCCTGCTTGGCTGGGTACCGTTGTCTTCCACCGAGTACCGCTGTCTTCCCCTTCTATGAACTACTCGTGTTGTCTTCTTCCCGGTGTGTCTTCCCCCGGATACAGTATCGCTACTCTCCATAAGGGTTGTATGCCTGCAGCAGTGAAGTCTTCCTCCTTCCAAGTCCTCTTAGCTACTGACTTGCCGGGGTACATCAGCGTCTGTCCTTTGGGTATCGCTGGGTTAGATTCTTCGCGTTCTCAAGGTCACTGTCTTTCTGCCTCCAAGTTTCATGCAGTGCTTCCAAAAGATCTTCCAAGTGATTAGTGTAAACAGCGAAATATATAGATATTTATTGACACGTGTTGATATTATTTCTTCTATACTGTGACTGAATCTAACCAAAGCTGCTTTCACTCTAGAATTAGATAGCTTCACCTGTTATGTACAGAAATGCAGTCTATGTAACTAGGTTTCTCTCTGTTACATGTACATAGAATTATAATTGACTTGGACTGTCTTATTAACCCTGATCTCTGTAGTGTACATGTATACGAAATACACTTGGACAACGTAAAAACAGATATTAACACTATCATCTATACAACTAGCCTCTTTCACTATCACTTTTTCAGTATAGATCTATTAGTATATGTATAGTATTCCAATACAATAACTGTATGATTGTATGTATGTATATATGTATGTATGTATGTATGATGAGCTATTGAATAGTCTCGATGTATGTTTTTTATGTCAAATTTTAAACTGTTTACTGTATACATTGAAATATATTGAAAAAGTCTACTCGAAAACCACATTTCATTCTTCCTTTAACCTTTATTTTACCGCCTGAGTCTGAGGATTGCATACGTTCGGTTCCTTAAGGATAGACAAGTACATTAAAACGTGTCTGTTCAAAGGAATACATAATAGTGTTGACGTAAGAGTCACCGCGGGAGGGAGAGAGAGAGAGGGAAGAGTATAAGTGTTTTTGGCTTCCCTCCAGAGGCTGCGTCGCTGTAACTGTGTCAAGGACGTGTTATAAGCAGGCCAAGGTCACGGAGGTAGTACGCAACACCAACAAAATAATGCAATGTAAGGTAGTACAGTACTTCTTAACATGCCTTACAAAGATACATTTTAAAATCCAACTAATAAACTTATAATTCTCTACAGGTATTAAGAGGCAATATCACGTTGATCTATGTCTGCCTTGGTCCTCTGCCTCTGCCTCCCTCTCTCTCTCTCTCTCTCACATCGGCAACACAACTTTAATCTTTGGTTTGTACCTGAAACCCGTGTGTGGGAAGCCTTATACTCGTCCTTACTGCAGACCGCCGCGCCGCTAGCTGTCATCACACCCACACCGACACTGTATCATGTAGACTAGTAAACTAAATAAATAAATAACATACCATTTGCTCATTTAGTTTAGTGGAAATCTTGATGCTGTTAGAAATTGTTTAAAGGTAGCTATAGAGGGAAAGTATTTAGAAGGAACGCTGGGAATTTGATCTACTAACCTACACACACGGCCTTATATCGAGTGTGTGTGTGTGTGTGTGTGTGTGTGTGTGTGTGTGTGTGTGTGTGTGTGTGTGTGTGTGTGTGTGTGTGTGTGTGTGTGTGTGTGTGTGTGTGTGTGTGTGTGTGTGTGTGTGTGTGTGTGTGTGTGTGTGTGTGTGTGTGTGTGTGTCAGTCTTAATCACTATATATGTAAGTAACGTAAATAACAAACTCAATATACATGAAAATAATCACCAAAATGTTGTCCAAAATCACACACAAGGCTACAGAAATTTTCTCACCTTGATTTATATATATTGTGATTTAATTTATTGATTATCTGCTTTGCGTTTTCCATCCATTATTTTCGTTCAGTTTCCTTTCCTATTCTTCTCTGTCTAATATTTCCTCACCACACACCACCATCACATCTATACTCACACACCATCATCATCATCATCAGCAGCAGCAGCACACTATTACGAGCCACCAGGTCACTGTTTGATTAATCTCTACCTTCATATCGGTAATACTATTCAAGTCTTGGGGCGAAACACTACGGCAACAGCTCAAGGGAGTGTAAGCTTAGCGTGCATTGGTCAATCTGCTGCCGACGAGAGAGAACAGTTCGTGATTGGTTGATTTAGTTACGTGGTTTGTTTCCACTCACGACTTAACCTCAGACAGTTTGCTCGTGACCGTCGAGGAGGAGAGACGTGTCGTGCTTCGTGAACTGCATTTTGTGGGTTTATTTAGAACGAAATCCATCACTAAAGTAAGTAAAAAAAATAATCAGAAATATGTTTATTGATAAATCAATCCCTTATAGCTAATGGTTAAGAAGTTTTAAGGAAATTATCTTAACTGTGATTAATCAACCTAACTATCGAGTCTTAACTACCACTAACAATCTCTTAATAACCTTGAAGTAGTAGGATGTTTCATAATCTGCGCTTTTTTTTTTCCTCTCTCTCTCCTTTTCATAACATTACATTACCATGCCATTTGACAGAAGAATAAATATATACAATAATTTACAAACACATGGGTAACACCTGGAGACATATATACATACACCCACACATGGAGGAGCCTGTGGGAGGAGAAAGGTGTATGTTTTCGACGCGGAAAAAAAGTCGGCTCAAATTTACCAAGAGAGACAGTACCAAATAAAAGTATACATTGACTAATCATATAAATCATTCTACGCCCAACATTACCCTCGCTTTTAGTACATATGATTTATTTATATCGACATTATAGCCAGCACCGTGCACTACTTACTGCCTTCCTCCTCCTCCTCCTCCTCCTTCTCCTCCATCCATCATCACCTCATACCTTTTAGCACACTGTAAACACGGGTCGTTCTAGCAACAAGGGGAAGGCAAACAGTGAGGTCCAATAAGTGTGTGGCATTAAATTGATAGCTTCGATCCTACCCACAAACGGAGGCGATTTCAGTACACACTATACTTTTATGTGCGGCGAGACACTCATACAGTCATACACACACATATACACACACATACATACATACATACATACACACATACAAAGTCAACAAGTTCACTGTGATTTGCTATTATTATCGTAGTTAGTCGTTAATGTATGCTCTCCTTTTCTTTTTTTTCCTTTCTCCTTCAGAATTAACCTCATGAAGATCGATCACCGGGATAGAAAATAGTTGATCATCAT
>JAXIVD010001056.1:52500-103688 GCA_036785275.1 Cancer borealis
GAGCGGGAGCGGGAGCGGGAGCGGGAGCGGGAGCGGGAGCGGGAGCGGGAGCGGGAGCAGGAGCAGGAGCAGGAGCGGGAGCGGGAGCGGGAGCGGGAGCGGGAGCGGGAGCGGGAGCGGGAGCGGGAGCGGGAGCGGGAGCGGGAGAATAATTCCATTCCTTCATTTATCTACTTCCTTCCTTTCCTCTATCATTCATACAGTTTAATCAATGCAAAATTATATGTGAAAGACAAAAAAAAAATAAAAAGAGATAATTATGAATGAGTTGCCAATTTGATACACAATATACTTTTAGGAATTAATATATGCAATTTTCTCTAGACGACAGTGACTTGGAAGAAAATGACGATTCCAAGTTTAGGTTCACAGCTGATCACTAGCCTAATAGTGCTGGCCAGACCACTCTCCTTCGACAACGGTGAGACTATTCATTTGTTCCAGGGAGTTTTGAGAGCGAGACATGATGGTGTGTGTGTGTTAGTGTGTGTGTTAGTGTGTGTGTTAGTGTGTGTGTTAGTGTGTGTGTTAGTATGTTAGTGTGGTTTCGTAGTTTTTTCAATCTATTCATCACGTAGTATGTACTGCAATATCATCGGTACTTAACCTCACCTTCCATCTGGTGTCCATATCTCGCACTACACAGAGGTGGCCTGTCCCGCTACCATCAACTTTCAGCCATGGTACAACAGCACAAACAATATGGACATGAGTCGCGCCCCGGGAAGCCAAGCCAATTACACGTGTTATCCGCACTACATGGAAGGCGCGAACAGAGGTGTGAATGATCAGACCTCCAATGGGAATAGTGTGTGTTTGGTAGGAGAAGGAAACCCTTATTGGTCCTTCGTGCCCGGTCAACCTTGCTCACGTAAGTATCACGTTGTGTGTTATGTATGTGTGTTTGATAGAGAAAGGTAAAGTTTACCTACTGAATACCTTCCCTTCCCTCATAGTTGTGTGTCCCAGCCCCTTCAGCAAGACTCTAGGAGGGAACAGTTGTGTCTGGCCATCAACTGCCCTCGCCACCAAAGGCATCCACAGCGCCGCCCTACAGTAAGAACGCAACCTATCCTTGTCTTTAATGTCCTTGCACTGAATTTTATGTCGGGAGGAGTAAGTTGAGTTTTGGTTCATTTCAAGTGGTATAATACAGGTGTTGTGGATCACTCTTTACAGGTGTGGTACAAAGAGTATTTCTACCTTAGCGCTGATGTTAGGGGACAGTCTGGACACCACTACACTGGAACCAGGACGATTCTACTACACCGGACATGCATTGTAAGGACGCTATAGTGTTTGTCGCCTATCAATATACAAACCCAAAGATGTATTTACAAACTAGTGGTATTTACAAACACAGTGGTAACTCAAGCACAAAGAAACACTGTCATATCGTTGTTTCTTCCCCAGCATGGCTCACTATGGCTCCTTCTACCCCAGTCTGCCTGAGACGATCACATGTGCTGCCGGAGAGGAGTGTCAGGTGGGTAGGAAAGCATATATGCAAAGCGGATGAGTATTAGTAATAGTAATAGTAATAGTAGTAGTAGTAGTAGTAGTAGTAGTAGTAGTAGTCAGGGCCGTTTCTAGGCACAGGCGACTCAGGCGGCCGCCTGGGGTACCATCTGCTGGGGGGGGGGGGGGGCGCCAAATTGCTATCAAAAATAAATAAATAAATAAAAATACAACTATACGCTTAGATGATATGCTATGTCTTTAGCCTGAATGAGAGACATGTATTTTGTTTTTACTAGTTTTATTCAAATAGATTTTAAATTTTAGACGCTGTAAGCAATGCAATAAGCACTGCAAACGCAAATATTAATGATGTATAACGTTTGAAAGCGCATTTCGAAATCTAGAAAATTAGAGTTGGCAACTCTGGAATGACTGGATGGATGTCGTCGCCGTCGGCAACGTGCGTTACTCCTCACTCAGAACTCAGTGTCAAGTTGTCAAGTGTCAAGTTGTCAAGTGTCAAGTTGTTGTCATGAAAAGGCAGTCCAAGCTGTCAGGTGCAGCTAACAGAAAACGAAGAAAGGAAGAGGAGGAAAAACGGGCCCAGTAGTAGTCGTTGTAGTAGACAAGACACCTCTAATGCTAAACTGGACCTCCATCCCTTGTTTATATTTCTCTTACTGTCCTCTTCACAGGGTCTGGCGAGAAGCTCGATTATTTAAAGTGATTTTGTTGTCCCTTGGCCAGTACCCTTTTAATGTAAAAAAAAAATTGAAATAGTAGTAGTGATAATAATTGATAGTATTAATAATAGTACTAGTAGTAATCGATGTAGCAATAACGTCATAGGTCTCTCTCCTCACAGGGAAACAATACACTGCCCTGCCTGGCGGTGACTGTGCCTGCTGGTAAAACTACGTTAGAGTACCGCGCTCAGGACTGCACCCGCACCGACACCTACTACCTTTGTGGATGGCCAGGTGGGTGGGTTGGGGGGGAGTAGGTTTATATATTTTCGTCTTTATTTTTGTGATGTTATCTTTATGAATCGAGTGAAGGATTCTAATAATCTAATTTCTCCTTAAACATAATAATGGTAATGATATAATGATAATGATAACAATTCCTTTCCTAATCTACTATCATATACAGGCTGTCTCACCTCCACCTCTCATAAAGTTGTTAGGATTCTTCGTCTTTCAATACACATGTACACTTTCCCTTTCCTTGTTTCCCCCGACAGAAAAGTGCCCAGATCACTTCTACCCGCACCAAGGGTTGTGTTATAGTGTGTTATCGCCCGCCACTCCCACCCATAGTCTATCTGAGGCCATTGCTCTCTGCGTGAATAACAGCGGCGGTCTAGCCTATCCTGAGACCATGGAAAGATTGACTTTTCTCGAAGGGTTGGTGAGGGTACGTAAAGGAAAGTTTTGGTGAAGGTATAGTAAGGAAAGGAAAGGTAGTTGATAGGTAGCGTTTGAAACTAGTAAGCAAGTAAGTAGTTGAAGATAAGGAGTAATGGAAGGAAAAAATGATTGAAGAAGAATATGATTGAAACAAAATAAAAGGGGAAGTAAATAACAAAAAGAAAGTTAACCTAATGCATGGATCAATATGATAACTCACATAAAAAATATACATAAACTCCATCTCATTTCAACATAGTTATAGTTAAGTTTTAAAATGATTATTATTACACTGCATTACAATCTTTTTTTTTCCATTCCTTTATCTTCAGAAACAGGAGAATTTTACAAACTCCAACCGTACAAACGCTGCCTTGGGCCTCAATGACAAGTAAGTAACGGAGGTCGGAAGGTAATCGCGCTAGATAATAAATAGCACACGAGCATTCAATTATGAACACTATTAATTATGCAGTAAAGAAGCATTGATAGTATAGTGTAGTTGTAGGGTATGCATTCTTCCAGTCATTATCTTTATTATCTTACCTTACCTAACCTTGTCTTACCGCTGTCTTCCTCTATTCCCGATCTAAGGCAAAGCTATTCAACAAGCTTTTTATATCTTCAGGCTTGGTGATTGGACACTACAAGGCCGGTATTCTCCTAACGCTGATGTGGTGACCAACGCCGGAATCTCCCTTCTAGAAGCTCATTACCGACTGTTGCAAGTTAATGAAACAGCCGAGTGGAAGCTGCTCCCTATTACCCTCATCACAAGTGCTGATATTCACTTTGCTATTTGTCAGCTGCACGGCGAGCGAGGTGATATATACACACACACATGCATATACACACACAGACCACTTATATAAATTTCCTTAGTGCCAAAATGATGCGTTTATTGAAGAATATGAAGCTAGTTAGCATGACCTTGCGTTAAAATAATGTGGAGAGATTATTATTCCACCTTCACCTTGCATTTTCAGGTTGTTGGTCGTCCCCGCTTCCTCCAACTGCTAACATGGGGTTCACTTACGACAACACGACGCAACTACAGGCTAAAGCCACCTACAGGTCCGTAAACATAACTGCATAATAGAACTCTCTAACCTCTACTGTATTAACTCTTCACTGCGTCATGTAGGAAGCACACCAAGTAGCTTCAATTTTTTTCTCTGTATGGACTTAAGTTATGTTAGTATGTGGAGAGACAGGGGGTAGTTATGTTAGTATGTGGAGAGACAGGTGGACAGATAATAGATTGATTGGTATAGACTTTAAGACAGATATATATAGATGATAGAACTGGGAGTGTAAAGGGAACGGTGATTATTGAAGGAAATAAGACTTTGATTACTTATAAAGAAAACCGTTTTATTCTTTGGTGTACTAATACGAGTGAGTGAATCAATCGTGTTTACAGTTGCTACCAGAATTAAATCTCCACTGCGTCGTGTAGAAACCACACAAGATCCCTACAATTTTTTTCTCAATCTCTCTCCAATACATACACAATAATATCCAGGGTTAATGGGTGAAACTTAAGGGATTTGTCTCTTGTTTTGCAGTTGTTACCCGGGTTACTTCGTGGAGGGGAACACCAGCTACAGGACCCAGGAGGCGGAGTGTTTGGGCCAGCTGGGTGGGTGGGTGATTCAACCCTTCAATGAGCCCGTGTGTGTGGGTGCTGACGGTAAGACACAGATAATTAACGTGATTTTTTTTCTCCCTTGACAATTATTAACCCGAGTAACATTTTTTCCTAGACAATTAACACAAGTGATTTATTTTTTCTTCCTTGACATATAGACTTCATTAACTAACAAAAATTCATATGAAGATTCAAATACTGTAGTAGGCCATGTTATTTTTCTTATTCTTTTATTCAGAAAACAAGACCTAGCAGCTGAGTAATGAATGTAAAGTCTTGTCTTTCTAGGCTCTTCTATCTATAAACGATATAATAGAGAGAATTAGCAATCATACAATTATAATCAACCTAACCTTATATTTCATCTAATACAGAGAAGTGATTATACATATTATTATTATTACTACTACTACTTCTTAGCTAGCAATGAATAGGTGGTGGTGTTAATTTTCTCATATTTTTCCTTGATCAGTCTCCTATACATGCTTAGTTTTAAGTATGTATACATCTATGCACAATACACGGTTTAAATCCTTATGGCAGTGTGTAAGGCTGAGAGTATACCAGCGGCGCCCTCTTCGCTTTCCACCAACACCACGAGTACTAACCATCTATGGCTCAACGGTACCATTACCTTCACCTGCCCGCCCAACACCGCCACCAGGAGCCTCGATACTAACCAAACGTTAACCTGCACTGAGAACACCACCACCGCCGCCCAGACCACTCCCACCTACAGCTTCTTGCCCGTGACTGCGGTAGCGTGTGATGGTAAGCTGGCCATTGGCGTTTGTTACTGTATGCCACTGTTTTGTTTGGAGATATGACTATTTACTTTCCCCTCTCTCTCTCTCTTTGTTTTTTCTCTCTCTATATATATAATGTTTGTATGTGTTTCTGCCAACTTATTATGTCCTGTTATCAAAATATTAGATGAAAATGTTGATAATAGATAATTTTCTTCTTATTCAAAATTCAGTTGCATTTTGACCTAAGTACCTAAAGAATTCCCCTTCCTGTAAGTCTCCTCCTCCCCTAAGTGTGCCTCGGGAGTCCCAGTGTAGTGAACGCCACCACCGACTGGAATGAGACGGTGACGTACACAGTGGGCCAGATGGTGGTGGTAACATGCCTTCCTATCCACGCATTCAACCTGTCAGATGTGAATCAGACCGTCTCGTGCTTGGAAATGGGCTGGTCCCTCCCAATGCCCTGCTATAAAGGTAAGTCGTGTATCTCTGCTAATGGGTTTGTATTTATATGAAGGTGAAGGAGTAGTTATAATAATAATCATGAGGATGTGTAATTTGATTTTTTTTATATCATTCAAAAGGAAAATAAGCAAATATATTATAAGTTTCATTTATATAGCTTTACTGATGAAAAAAATAGATAGATATATAAAACTCCATCCACTTCCAACAGCGTGTCTACTGGAGCCCCCCGCGCCTGGAGCCAATATGACACAAACACCACAAGTACTCACCAACAACACGGTCGGTACTGAGGTCGAGTATACATGCGACGGGATCCTCCAGACACTTCTTAACGTACGTCCCCTTTCTCACCTAGGAAGAGAAGAAGCAGGAGGAAATATTTTAATCATTCTCTCCTCTTATATACTTTCTACCTCTTCTGAAATATTATTGCAGTATAATTTTGAAGTCCAGTAGAGGTAGATTTTGTATTGATAATAGTTAATAACAGTGATGATACTAGCTAGTAATGATGATAGTAGTAACGATGGTAATAGTATGTAATAACTTTTTTTTTTCCTTCTCGCCGGCCTATATAGGGAAGCACGAGTCTTATTACATCTACTGTGGTAACCTGTGAGGACGACGGTCAGTGGAACCTCACAACGACTACACTCCCGCCTTGCCTTGCCTGTAAGCTACCTAATTTCTACGCTACTAAAGTCACCCTAACACACACATCTACACACCATACTAATCACACTCTTGCTCAACTAGAAAGGATGCTTCGATCAATTCATGAATGAAGAAATATAATACTACTAATAGTATTTTGTAATCATGTCATCCGGTATTCTAAAAAGTCACTATATAACTAGTTTGGTTCTTGCTCTCATCATTTTCCAGACTGTGAGGACGAGCCGATAGTTGCCAACGCTACAACTTCCTGGGACGTGAGTGAGAAGTACATAGCCGGCGACAACCTGACAGCCACTTGCATTGCCCAACACATTGTGGACTTAGAAACCAACGTACAGATGCTGAACTGTACTGAGACGGGCTGGTCCTCGGGCACCGCTTGTGTAAAGGGTGAATGAAGCTTTGACGTTATTTTGAGTTCGTCTTTTCTTTCTATAGTCTACATAGTTACATTTAAGTCCTAATAACTCTCTCTCTCTCTCTCTCCTTATTTGCTAGTTTTTTTTTCATATTTTCCATCACTGAATAATTAATACTCGGTTTGCTTCTCTACCTTCCGTTGGGCTCGACAGGCTGCTCAACGGACCTTCCAGCAGCTGGCGCCAATATGACCGCGCCAACTCTGGAGGACCGAAGAGGCGGCGTCTCCCTCAACTATACCTGCGACGCGGACACCTACGCTATCCTTAATGTGAGTGCAAGTCAGCTAGGTAAGAGTGTGTCAATGATTAAAGCAAGAATTTTGTTTAGCACAATGTTGCATCCACATTCAAAAGAGCTGAACTACTGTAGACTATATATATAAGTAAGCTTAATATATTCTCAGCATCATTAAAAGATTGATCTCTTCTAATACATCATTATGCTATAGATATTCCATCTCGTTCATGTTAGATATGAATTAATTAAAGCCACGAACATTAAACAAGTCTTTAAATAATAAGTACGAAGTCTCTCTTTGTATTGGCATTCTTGATTTTGTGCTGCAGGGGGTCGTGTCCTTCATAACTGTGACCTGCAACACCAACAGCGTTTGGAGCACCAATGACACCGCCACCCAGACCCTTACACTCCCAGACTGTTTGCCAGGCGAGTCTAGAAAGAAAAACTATTCGATAGATGAGACAGTCAGTATAATGCTACGTCATAAAGATGTCTAATTTAATCTGAATATGTCCAAATGTATTGTTTTTATATATGCAAACATCAATGGAAAAGAAATCCTGCTAAATATTTTATACATTAGAAGCATAGACTAAAATATCCTCTCCTCTTCCAAAGAAAAAAAACTAAATAAATAAGTTAATTATAGCTACATACGATATTTTCAACTATATATGTTTTGAATGTAAGAAGAACTATATTGAAGAAAATGTAATATCTATAAATCAACACTTCCTTAACTTACCATTCCAGGGACGAGCGAGCAGCCAGTGTTATCCAACGGGTCCAACGGATCCAGCAGTACCACTCTAACAGGGCCGGATCCTCCTTACGCCGTGGGTTCAGTCCTCACCCTCACCTGCAGCGAAGGGTTCTCCTCCGTCACGGGCGGGTCCTCCACCACACTCACCTTCAACGGGACGGAGTGGGTGCCATCGAATCAATACTTTGAGTGCTATGAAGGTATGTATGTACTACGTAGGTATGAAGCGATGCACCAACAACCTGAATGTAGAAAAAACATGTAGTTATCCCCCTCCTTGTCCTTCCCTTCCCCCATCAATTAGTGCAGAAAGTGTGTAAAATAATGAATGACATATGGGTTGGGTAAATACAGCAGAAATTTTATACATGAGGGAAGAATAGAATATCTTTAGACATGTAAATACCTACTTGTTCCCTCCATTCTATCCTATCCCCGCTTTGATAGCTGCATGTTTTTCCTCATTCATAGGCTTTCAATACTAAATAATCCATTGAAAATAATAAACTAAAAGTACTATTTTTTTTCATTGCACAAAAATCTGAATATTCATCTGCTATATAATGTTATATATATCACCATTTCTATGAAGATAAATCATTCCTAAGTTTTTTTTATTTCTATCAGTTGAATGACGATGAGCAAGTGTGAAGAGTGTGAGCGAGAACGTGTGAAAAGTGTAAGTGAGAACGTGTGAATGTATCTGTCTGTCTGCGGCCGACCATATAATTATCTAACACCTGTGTACTGAACATACTCTATTTATTATCTGGACACTGACAAAATACACAACACGTTTATAACATTTTTATACTGTGCTAATAATCAAGTTAATGTCATAAAATTGTAAATAAAAACTATGAAAAAAAGCTTCTGATGTGTTATAAAAACCTACGACGTCAGTGTACATAATGTCTCGTCGCACTGGAAGGAACTACAGCACTACCAATAAGTATCTTTTGTTACTCTATCCTATCCGCCAAGACAACAAAAACAATGGAAATATTAGTAAGACAAACACTAATAAAATAAGGTATTAATGTCTACTATCACCAACAGTTATTCTAATCAGCTGCCACTCAAAAATACCATGCGTCTAAAGCTGCTATGTTTACAGAGTAGTTTATCCTTTCGCAGTATGGTATATATTATCTAACCTTATATAAATTGTCCATGTAAGCAAAATTAGTTGGGAATTGAGATTAATCCCTAGACACACGGGTTCAGGTTATATGTGAAGCTTCCAAAAGACCAGTACTTGCCATAGCATCAAGAGGTACGAAGTCAACAACTAATAAAAAAAAATCTTCACCTGGAGAGTATACTGTATGTGTGTAGAAAAGTGGAAGTCTAAATATATATATTTTCCTCAAGCGAAATTTAAAGAATACATCTGAACTAAGAAACTACTATCAGAGAACAGTATCTTAAGAGGAAATTAAATAAAACTAACTAATTATGGTTCTTAATTACCTAATAGAAATGTGTATATCTGTTGACACTAGTGGTCTTGAGAACAGGGACGCCTTATCTAGCCACAAGGTAAATTAACACGTACTCTTCACCCACACTGAACGTTAACTAAAAAAAACTTAAAAAATCAAACTAAATATATAAAATGAAGCAACAGTTACATTGAACGCAGACCAACAATACTTAACAGAATATACAAGATCAAAACGTAACAAAGAACTCAACGTGCCAGAAGCAGAAATATTACCACGTTAAAGTATTAGACACAGACGTATGAGAAAATTTGAAACTATTTATCTAACAATAGTGTCTTAGGTAAGGAGGAAGAAAAGAAGGGAGGGAGGAAGGAGGAGGAGGGGGAGAGGGAGGGATAACAACCGCTAGTTATTAGAGAAGGGGAAGGAGAGGGAGGGGGAATAAGAGGGTGGGGAGGAAAAAAAAAATCTCTCCATATTGGCGACTCACACGGTAATTAGACTATAAGGTACAATCAGGTGAATACAAGTACAAGTAATCACACTGGTAAACACAATGACTAAATATGTATATAGTTTTATCCAACGAGGTAACTAACGACTCAAGCCTGGTAATTACACCTATTTAGACAAAGATGGCAAGTAATTAATTATACAACCTACACAAACATATTGCATAGACACTTACTATTTTTAAGCCACCTATAAGTAAACACAAAGAACACTTATAGTATACCTGTATGTATGCGGAAGAGCTACCGGTGTGTAGATCAACAGACAGCAACACCCACCTTCTCACTCTGACAGCCAACAGACTACTGATGGTTGGGAAGGGATCTTGGCCTGGGAAGGGGGGAAGTAGGTAGCGAAGTTCCCTCTCTTTCAATGATTAAATACGTATTTTTTCTTATTTTCTGCCAACCTCTTACAAAGGGTATTTCGTCTATTCATTGAACATACATAACGCATACATATGAATAAGTAAAATGCAGGTGAATTATGATGAGAAAAATATGGAGTTAATTGCGTGATTCACCTGTAAACTAACTCATTATTTTTCTACCTGAATAATTACCTGGTTGGGTTGTATTGCTGTCCATTGTGTTAAGGAGTAATCAGGTAATAATACCCAAAGATGATTAATTCAGTGTTTTCAACGATAAGTAAATCATTAGTTTCAATCACATTTAACGAGGTAGTTAAGTATTTGTTCATTTATTAGAATTTTTTATTATTATGATCACATAAATACAAGAACATTGGTGTAACTAACTGATTTTTTTTTCTTCATGGAATCTATTTTTTTTCATTACTGTTACTTCCTTGTCATAAATGAGAAAAATAATAGAAAAAAACATAACTTCAGTAAACAAGCTTCTGGTAGTCAATCTGAATAGCACCAGAAAGAGTTAGTCCGTTGAGGTAGAGATGAATAGAAATATATTACCTATGGCGTTTCGTTAGGTAGTTAGATGTTCATGATATAAGTAAGTAGTGGCATAAAAGAATGAATAGATTAAACTTTCACGTAATATCATCTTTGAGAAACAGATGAAAATTCTACTAGTGAGTTTTTTCTAATAGATTGCTGATGTAAAGATATTTTCTGCTGTGTTATCTTGATGCCGTATAAAAATATTCTACCATCTGTCAACTATTATAATTCCTGACAACTGGATATTAGTAACAATGCCGTTTGAGTTCTATCTAAGCCTGATTTGGTGAAAATATAATTTGTTTGATGACATATCATTCTGGTGTCATATATAGACTTCCGTAACATCAGTGTACTTTTGCATGTCAATATAAACAAAATAATACAGTTGTCACTAATTTTGAGTGAAGTATTACTAATCTAAGAAGATGGTCTCCGTCATAGATATTCAAGGTTGAGTTTCTTGGAGACTGAGAAAGTTAAGGGGGCCGTTTAGGGTAAGGCCAAGTGCTCTAGATGTCATATTCTTTACGATTCTTCTTACATTTCCCTGACGTGACCATGTGACATGCATCCTGCACCAGTGGCTCCTTCAGACGAGTGCCTCCCAGATTCCATCTCGGAGGATGCAGAAGATGAGAGCGTGGTACTGGAGCCGAGTGGATCAAGGGAGCTTTGCACCGACATTGAGGGGTCCTGGGGACGTCTCCTGTTGGGGGAGAGCTTTGCTGGGTCCACGCTGCTTGGGTCCGCCTGCGGGAGTAGCCGTCAACAGGGGTCAGATGGCCCTTTTCTTCAGACAGGACTCGGAGTAGCTGGCCGAGTCTGATGAGTTCAAAATTTATTAAGGAAAGCTACAGAAGAGAGCTACAGATAGAAGTAAATAAAGGACCTTCACTTACTTAGTAAACAAGTTGATCTAAAATTTAGTTGAATACTTTAAGATTTTTTTTACTGCTGTCCTGTATTTTGTTATTAGTTTTGTTACATTAAAAGAGTTTACTCATCTCCTGCATCACATAATCAATAAATGGACTAGTCGTTTGAAATTACAAACTACATGGTTGGTTGTTGTGTTGCGTTCGGATCAACCAATGAATCCACGTGGCACTTGAACCCAATTTCCAACTATGTACTACTGATCAAGTGTCCATATTCTTACCTGATAGGCCAGCGCGTTCATGATGATGTGGTAGGGGACAAGACCAAGCGGGTGGATCTCTTTCATTAGGATGTTTGCAGGAATTTTGTAGAATTGGATGAACTCTAGGAAATTGCCGATTACCTCCTTAAGATCAGTGTTGGGTTGATTGTCGCAATGCTTTTTCGACCACATGAGACCCGCCTGTCAGTAGGACAAGATTGTGCGATGGATACGGAACAGGAGGAAAACACGAAGAAAAATAACTGTGATGAATTGAATGGAAAAAAGTCATGCCAAGGTGTGTGTGTGTGTGTGTGTGTGTGTGTGTGTGTGTGTGTGGGTGGGACGGGTGGTCTGTGTGTGTGTGTGTGTGTGTGTGTGTGTGTGTGTGTGTGTGTGTGTGTGTGCGTGCGTGTGCGTGTGCGTGTGCGTGTGCGTGTGCGTGCGTGTGCGTGCGTGTGTGTGTGTGTGTGTGTGTGTGTGTGTGTGTGTGTGTGTGTGTGTGTGAGTGTAAGGCAAGTCGACAAATTAAATCCGTAACTTCCAGATAAGAATTGGTTCAGTTCCTGACCTGCTGAAATAAAAATACCGAGCGTATTAAAAATAAAAAAATATTGCGTCCAGTTAAAAAAAAATCTTATGAAGTTAGTGAAAAATCTTGCAAGGTAAAATGCCTCGTGTATGCAAAAAGATAACCATAACCGTGTCGTTTAAAATAGAGAAGCAACAGGTTGGCTTAACTTAACGTAACTAGCGGAGTGTCTTAAGGATCAATATTGGCACTGATACTCTTCAAAATGTATGTAAATGATGTGAAGAGCGATCTCCTGTTAAAAGTAGAAAAATTCGTAGACGATACAATATAAATGTGAAGTATGATGAGTAGAGGAGAGGGTCATGTTGGGTTAGGTTAGAGGTAGGTTCGATTAGAGGCGAGGGTCGTGTTGGATGAGTGGAAGGCAAGTGGATAGCAAAGATGATAGCGATTATAGTGTGATAAAAAATTAATGGTAGACTGTTATGAGTGTTGTTGGTGCTTGTGGTTACGTGGGTGGCGTGGGCGTGGGCTGGATGGAATGAAGGAGGCGTATCGTTACCTGAAATTTGGTGAACTCGTCTGCACGTAGTTCCTCCCTTGCCATGATGAGCCTCACTACGTGCTGCGGCAAGAGAGTGAAGGAGCCAAGGTTGAGGACTTCGTTGCCGTGTTCATCTACGAATTCCAGTACCTGTGAGAAGGACAGATTCAGTCACTAAGAACACTATGAAACTATGAAACTCTTCTCCAAGGATGACTTACACATTGTTCGTGTATTTTTAATTATTGATCTCTTAAAAACATAGTCTGTGTTGTCGGTAATTAAACAAGGTGATTCTTACATGGTATTTTTTTTCAGACGCTTTCCTTGTTGAATTAGCTGTCATAAGTTCACTACAGAGTGTTGTTATTTGTGAAGAAAACATTTATGTCGTATTTTGTTTCAAATTCAAAACTTGCATACCTCCACATGTGCTTTCTATTGCTACCGTTAAGGCATTTTTATTGTGTGTGTGTGTGCATACGAGTGTAACGCTATTTTCGTAAATCAAAGCAAACCACTAACAAAACAAGAACACACTTGACATGTTGCATACTGTATGGGGTGAGGCACCTACTTTCTGCACCATGGACTTGGTACACTTGTATTGAATGTAACGCTCAGCGGAGGCCAGCAGGGCGCACACAGTGTCCACGTTGATACAACATTGCACGAACCCCGAACAACCTTTCCTCAGCTCGTCCAGCCCGTAGTAGTCCGCGGCGTTCATCAATCCTGAAGTGGTGAGAGTGAAATTACATGTTCAAAAGGAAATATATGTATGTTTGTTATTCAAATATTAAAGACATATTATTCCGCAATTTTTTTTCCTTAATTAACAAAGTAATCATCGTTAGATATTATGATATACGAGGTTTGAAATCCTTTGGGCAATCAATTATTATCAAAAGTAACTAGATGCGAGTCATAGATCAGGTAAGTCTTTGAAATGTCATTGAAAAAGCTTTACTTAATTCATAACGAGCACTCATTCGTTGTATTAGTGACTAGGAAAGGAACAAAATAATTAAAACTATTAAAAAAGTTTAACAGATGATACCAACCTAACAAGGTGCGAGGCTGGAGAGTCACGCAGCCGGTGTGAATGTATTCAATCAACTGCCTGAAGACATCGGGTTCAAACTCTTCTACAATGAGTGTTTGATGCACATTGCCTTGAGGCTGTCAAAGAAGGGAAGGGAAGAAGAGGAGGTGACGTAGAAGTGGAGGCCTTAAGCTGTAAGGAGGCCAAAGGAAGATGGGAATCCAAAATAAAAAGTACATAGTATAGTTAGTGCACCAGAAGAGAGTAACATTATGATAACCAAGTGAAAAATGGAATCAAATTTATATAGATGAATATTAAGTCTAATTTATCAAGAAGATAGTGTAATTAGATGGCAATATTGAACACTATCAATTCTCAAAGAAAAGAAGTCTCTAAAAATGTGTCAAACATTCATTATGACATTTGTAGCTTCTTGGCGTGAAAAAATTAAAAATAAAACATCTGAAAATCTTATTAAGGTATGCAAAGTGCAGGAAGTATGAAGCTGTTCATCACATCAGACATTGAAACAGTTTATCATAGTGCTGACATATATTTGTTCCCTGAAAGTGGTAATGATTTCTTAATTATTCTTGCCTCTCATACCTTGTCATCTGTTTCGACCTGGCTGAGCTGTAAAACATCTGATATTTGGCTTCAAGAACTTGTACCAAAAATTTTCATAAAAAGTTTAAGAAATAAATAGACGGTTGATAAAACAAGTAGAAGCATCAAAAGAAAAGTTAAAGCATATGTGAGTAGGTAGAGAAGGTGATATTGAATGAAAGAGAGAGAAAAAGAGAATTGTAGATAGAGAGAGATAGAGCCTAATATTGCTGTCATAAGCTCAGCCAGACATTGCCAAAACAAGTTCTCAAAAAAATTTCTTTGGCATATAAAAAGAAAAATCATGTTACCTATAAAAAAAAGTATCGTTAAAAAAGGTATTTTGTTCTCATGAAATAAAAAAAAAACAATGTACAATGTAAAAAATTGGTTTGTTAGTCACCAGCATAAATTGTATGTAAACTTACCTGGTTAGTTTTGTTAATATAGTATGTTTATTTATTGAATTAGTGATTAGATGTACGTAAAAATTGTTTATGTTGAGCAAAAATATTTCCCTTTTGTCTTTCACGCATTGCATTTCATACAGACTTTGTGACATGCATATAGCAAGGAAATACAACATGTGCTGTTTTTATATATATAGTATTTAAAACAATATTAGAAAAAAATATATATTACCGCAGCGTTATAAAAGCATATATAATATTTATATATTCTACTGTTAATGAAAACGGAAATCTAAAGAAGAAATGAGTTATTTATTCACTAGAAGGATGATTACGATATATGTTTGTTTTTTTATATCACAGGAAAGTAGACAGACAGAGGCATGATAAGAAAAGCCACCTTCTGCCATTCATTTTTTGTTTTTATTTATGTAAAAGAACTAACGTCATGCCGGGTATATAAGAAAGAGGTTAGGTGTGTCCGGCATGCATAGAAGGGGAGAGCTGTGGCAGGTCCTTATCAATATTCATCTATATAAATTCGATTCCCTGTCCTTCATTTGTCACTTAAGTATGAAAAAACAAGGTTAAGTATGATTATAACCATGTACGCAGTAAAAGAATACACGCACACACATTCCCACATGTATATACATATTCATTCTTTCTCATTTTACTCTTTATACTTTTTACTTCTTTTTACTTTTATTTTTTAGCTCGCTACCACATCCCTCTCCTTCTGAGTCCGTCCCACCTTACCCTACTCTCACCTCACCTCCTTTCGGCTTCGTACTATCGGTCTATCTATGAAGGCAAGGCAAGGCAAGGCAAGGCAAGGCAAGGCAAGGCAAGGCAAGGCAAGGCAAGGCGAGGCGGACACTGGGTCGCGCTACGAATGAATGCTTTAAGTAATAAAAATAATCATGCTTTCTTTTCGTCTTGTCTAAGTTATGATGACTAAGAAAAAAAATGAAGATAAAAGAAAAGATAGATCATACGAATAAAGTGCACATAGATTTTAGCCACGGATGGAATAATTGAAATGAGTTATAACTATTTATAATTCTCTCTCTCTCTCTCTCTCTCTCTCTCTCTCTCTCTCTCTCTCTCTCTCTCTCTCTCTCTCTCTCTCTCTCTCTCTCTCTCTCTCTCTCTCTCTCTCTCTCTCTCTCTCTCTCTCTCTCTCTCTCTCTCTCTCTCTCTCTCTCTCTCTCTCTCTCTCTCTCTCTCTGTAATTATAATATAAAAATCATGTTATTTCTAATTAAAACACATGCAATATGATAATAGATTCCAAACTAAAACTGAATTAATATCTATTCCCTATATCCGTGACCAAAACCCCTTTTACACTACGAGAACATAACTACATCATATTATCATTGTTGCTGAAATAGGTGCTGTGCTGTTAAGGCAAGTACGAGGAGCTGTTAGATAGAGAAGAGAAGAGAAGAGGTGAGGGGTGGAAAATAGACGATAGATAATAGATAAAGGTTGAGGAGTAATATTCTATTTATTCGGACACTGCCTACCTCCGGGATGGTGTCCAGTTTGTGAGTGTATCCGGATCGCTGCAACACAACACAACAACACACCCCATTAGCCGAGAACACACTCAAACGAACACACACAGGAACACACATACACACACGCGCGCACATACACAAGCGCGCGCGCGCACACACACACACACACACACACACACACACACACACACACACACACACACACACACACACACACACACACACACACACACACACACACACACACACACACACACACACACACATCATCTTGCATTTCGTATAGAACACCAATTTTCAAATCAGTTGATATGTAAATCACTTGCTCATTCACACCTCTCTTTCTTTTTCTTTCTCTCTCTTTTTCTCTCTTTTTCTCTCTTTCCCTTTTTTTTCTCTCTCTTCCTATGTATTCCTGTTCTCACACCCACCACCTAACACCTGACTCTAATACTTTACTTCTCTTGGTTTCCGACGGATTGCTCAAAGCCGATCGCAGCCAAGCAGCAGGTAGTCAGTGCGTCTTTAAGTCTGACCGACCCGCTGCTAAACACCAGAAAAATATATACAAATAGCAAATTCCTCCTCGTAGTTTTCCCTTTGCATAATATGATGATAATAATAATAACACTAATGATAATAATAATGAAAATAATGATAATAATAATAATAATGTTAATATCGCTATAACATATAACTATGAATATACATACGTAATTAATTTGATTACAGTACACATAAAAAAAAACGTTCAGACCTCTAAAACACACATCTAAAAGCTGGAGATGTAATACCCGGGATAAATATAAATAAATACACACATCGACAACGACAACGATGATGATGATGATGATGATGATGATGATGATGGAAGGAGGTACAGAGGATAGGGAAGGGAACATTTGGAAACGATGAGAGGAGTGAAGTTGAGAGGAAGATCACAAATTGGATGGATGGACGGTGTGAAAATATTTTAGGATGAAAGAGGAATGTTTGTGGAACAAGGAAGGATGACTGTGCATGATATAAATGAATGTATTATTATTATTATCATTATTATTGTTATTATCATTATTATTATTGTCATTATTAGTTTACCCCGGATTTTCTGAATGTGTAATGTAAAATTCATGTTTGATTTGTTTATCTTTCAAACTCACCAATTATATTTTTGTGTAATGTATATATATTTTACAACGATAAAACTGCTGAATATGATGATGATGATGATGACAATAACAACATAAACATCGACAAGAAAATAGTAATAATAATGATAATAATATAAATAATAATAATGATGATAATAGTAATAGTAATAATAATAAAAACAAAAATAATAATAATAGAAATAGTAATAATAATAATAAAAAAACAATAAAATTAATGATACGAGAACAAGAACAATAACAACAACAATAACATTAACAACAATAACAAGAACAACGACAATGACAAAAGGGGGGGAAGGAGGGCGGAATTACCAACATTTAACAAGCATGGGAAGGGAAGGAGAGTTGAACGGGAAGGGAAGGGAAGGGAAGGGAAGGGAAGAGAAGGAAAGGAAAGGAAAGGAAAGGAAAGGAAAGGAAAGGAAAGGAAAGGAAAGGAAAGGGAAGGGAAGGGAAGGGAAGGGAAGGGAAGGAAAGGGAAGGGAAGGGAAGGGAAGGGAAGGGAAGGGAAGGGAAGGGAAGGGAAGGGAAGGGAAGGGAAGGGAAGGGAAGGGAAGGGAAGGGAAAGGGAGATACACTTTCATATTAAAGGAATGAGACATCAGTTCTTTTAGTGAATTATCATCAATACCGATAAAACGGATATGCACTATAATAAATATTAACGCCTATTGTTGTTGAGAAATTAATCTATCAGGTCGCAAATTGTCTTCTTGTTATTTTCGATCAATTTAGGAGATTTTTTTTTTTTTGGTAAATTACATATATTTTAGTAAATTATATGTATTCTTCGCGTGCATACCGGTTAATTAATATACGTACGTACGGTGAAAAAAAAATTCATCTGAAAATTAGGCAAGATTAATGCATTAACAAGTGGCATAGAAAATATATATACATAAACAAAACTTCTTCTTTTTTCTCTCGCTCTCGCTCTCGCTCTCTCTCGCTCTCTCTCTCTCTCTCTCTCTCTCTCTCTCTCTCTCTCTCTCTCTCTCTCTCTCTCTCTCTCTCTCACTGACCCCCTGTCTTCCCTGTTGTTGTCCCTGTAGGTTCATCAGAGGTTCAGACGAACGTTTCAGAAACAACTTAATCTTCTTCTCTCGGCTCATCGGTTCTTTCTTCTTCTGCGGCGAGTAAGAGTTATAGAGCAGCTTGTGAAACACCCTGGAGGAATAATTGTATAAGTATGGGGTGCAAAGAAATGGGAATGTTACAGTGGTGTATTTCTACTTTAGGTTTTTTAGTAATTCTATTTTCTTATACCCATTATGATTACTGGTTATAGTAAAAAGCTTTTATAATTAGTAATATTATTAATGTCTGTGGTACAAGATTATGAATGCATATATATCACAAGGCATTAGTGAATTCCTGTGATTTGATTTCTTTATTTGTAGTTTTCAAATTATACTTTCTCTCTCTATCTATATATCGACCTATGTAACTATCTATGTGACTTTCTATCTCTCTATCTATCCATCTATCTATCTCTCTATCTATGTAACTATCTATCTACTTATCTATCTATCTATATATGTAACTATCTATCTAGTTATCGGTCAATCTATCTAAGAGAGTATGGACCCACCTGCTCCGAGCTGCGAGTACAGCCTTCACGGCGCACACTGGCTCCCGCGTGTCCCCGACCAGGAAAGTCACGTCGCACAACTCAGGCATCGAGGCTAAGAATTTCATATCCTCCGCCAGGCCCGTCTTGTTCTCGAAAGTGGAGAAGTCCGGCTCGTCTGACAGCGCCCCCGCCATCGCTATCGCCTGCTCCAACATGCTATACCTGTGAAAAGGATTGTGATCAATGGCTATCTATTATAAGTACTGTTTGATGTGATGTTGTCGTTCGATTATATCACGATCAGTTTTTAATTATTTATTTATATGATTTCCCCCAATTTTTAGTCCTATTTCAGAAGAAGAAATGTTTTGTGTGTTATTTTTTTCAAAGTGAAGGAGCATTGAACGAAAATTAAAGGTTTGTTACCTAGAGAGAAATTTATCAGTAGCTACTGATGTAGGTTAGGCTATAAATTATTCAGACACGTAAATGTTAATTGGATGTAGATACGAATGGGACAACCCAAACTAGAATCAAACTTAAACACACACACACACACACACACACACACACACACACACACACACACACACACACACACACACACACACACACACACACACACACACACACACACACACACACACACACACACACACACACACACACATGGATTTCCTAAGCGACACCCTTACCTCCTAGCCTCAGGCATGGCGTCGGGAGTGATGACGTTAGGGGTTGTGCCGTCAAACATATGTAGCATCGACTTAGCGTTACCTCACACACAAGTCGTGGAGGAAATCAATATTTCGATGATGGTATAGCTTGTTGTTGGCTGGAAAGCGATTATATACACTGTTGATTCCTTCTGTCTTACTGCTTTAATATTTTCATGAATGTCATAGTTATTGTATCTGCACTTCTTACTTCCAATTTTTTTTTTTCTTTGATATGCACCTGAATTTCCACTATTACATACGGTATTCTCCGGTGGGTGTTTTCCATCACTCGCTCACGATCTTACAGCTGGGTGTCCTCCCACTCATTGTCGACACCCCCTCACCGAAGCTGCGTTTTAGACTGACAACAAATGCTGCTTCACCCTCACAGCTCCACCCACAATAATTCCGGCTTCGATTCTCTGTTCTGAGACAACCGCGTGCTTCGCCCCACCTCACCGTGGCCCTGCACCCAACACTTCACACACACTAGGCACAGAATCACCGATGGCCTCCAAAACTCTCCACCATTTGAACATCAACATCTCCCACTCGCACTACAATCCACTGTGTCCCAATTCCCAACACAGTGTATCACTCCACCGACATTATATTTTACACTAGTCCTCTACTTCATCTTCAAGTGTCCTTTTTTATATAATTTCGTCATGAAAATAACCATTTGGTGACTTATTACTTTGAGGGAATAATGGCTTAGAATTCGGTGTAGTTTTGTATCCATGTAATAGGTAAGAAAGCCGTGCAATCGGATGCGGTTCTATTGATCCGAGCAACAGGCTGCCGTGCCACCCGCCTCCTCCCGCCTCTATCCGCGCACACGCATCACAAATACCTAAGTTTTCTTTGATTCGCTCTGTTAAGGTCATTCTCCAAGGGATCACTTTTATATATACAGTTCAAAGCTGTTCATAACTAAGCATTACCACACCTTTAACCATCTCACAGACCCTCGTGGATTTCTAAAATCAGTCTCAACATATGGTGTATTTTCGTCATTTTTTCATTCTGCGAAAACATACTTTTTTTATTTGCTAATGGATTTTGATTTTTTTATAATTATATTGTACATAGAAATAATGTAATACTTTCAGCTCAGTTTCAGGTCTTTTCTAAGGAAACTTTAATTACTAGAAATAAATCGATTTGTTGTTAAAAAAAATATACCAAAATCATTATGGTGGATTCAATATTTCACCAATGTTGATGAAAAAGATATCAGATATTCCTTATAAAATTACCAATTTATAGACAAAGCACCTTGTTCAATTAGGATCTTAGTTAACATACACGATGCTCGCACACGCCGGGCCAGCTGGGGACGCCGCCCTGCTGGCCACGCTCAACACATTTTACAGGTTGCCTGCCGCCCGCATGGAAGGAAGCTGACATCCAGCCCATTCCCAAGCTCAGGGAAACCACCAAGTTCGGACCCATCTTTTTTATCTCCTGCACTGCCAAGACCACCACTACTACTAGCTGAGCCTGCAGATGGGGGACTGCTGAGTCATCGGGAAGTCAGGGCCGCCCTCATGATCCGCGACACTACTCAGAGGGAAAGACTACTGGAGGTGTTTAGAGCAGCACCTCCTCCCTGCTGATTCAGCACACCGCCCGCACCCACCCTGCCCACAAGCGACGCAGGCACCGTCGCCACACCAACAAGCGCCACTTAATTAACCATGACAAGAACAACCTCCTCACTGGCGGGCTGGTGCCACCATTGTATTCTCATGTATGATTTACTATGTTTGTCTATGCAAAAGTTTACAATAGACCTCAAAAAAAATCTCTACATGAAACATGCCTAACTGAGCTATATTTAGTACACAGACTGGCCGCCTGGTACTAGTTGGCAGCACCTCCTGGGTGCTTCTTCTTCTTCTTCTTTTGACCTATTCCGCTTGGTATCTCTTTCCCATAAGCTCCCCCCTTGCCAGTGACTATGCTATATTTAGTACACAGACTGGCCGCCTGGTTGCCGTCTGGCAGCACCTCCTAGGTGTACATTTCATCTCTTTCCCATACGCTCCGCCCTCGCTAGTGACTGAGTTATATTTTAGTACACAGACTGGCCACCTGGTACTAGTTGGCAGCACCTACCGGGTGCACATTTCATCTCTTTCTCATATGCTCCGCCCTCGCTACTGACTAAGTTATATTTTAGTACACAGACTGGCCACCTGGTACTAGTTGGCAGCACCTACCGGGTGCATATTTCATCTCGTTCCCATAAGCTCCGCCCTCGTCAGCTACATTTTAGTACACAAACTGGCCGCCTGGTACTAGTTGGCAGCACCTACCAGGTGCATATTTCATCTCTTTCCCATAAGCTCCGCTCTCGCCAGCTATATTTTAGTACACAGACTGGCCGCCTGCTACGAGTTAGCAGCACCTACCGGGTGCACATTTCATCTCTTTTTCCCATAAGCTCTGCCCACCCTCGCCAGTGAAGTCTCATGACTCTGCCTCGTGATTGGCTGATTACGCTTGCAGCTTTTTCTCTCCCGCTTGCTTCCATGCGCCCCTGGTAATGTATAGTATACTATATATATATATATATATATATATATATATATATATATATATATATATATATATATATATATATATATATATATATATATATATATATATATATATATATATATGTTTTTTTATTACTATTATTGTGTGTGTGTGTGTGTGTGTGTGTGTGTGTGTGTGTGTGTGTGTGTGCACCGTATTTACTTACATATCCTTCCTACACCCTCACCATCTCCACTATGATGAATAGATAATATAATAATAATAATAATAATAATAATAATAATAATAATAATAATAATAAATATGAGGTGATGGTAACGGTATGATATCAGAATCACATGGCACAGCTATCACGAGTCTAGCGCGTGATCCTCCAGACCAGGGGTCACCAAACTTTTTTCACAGCGGGCCGGATAACTGAAAGAATGACGAGCGGGGACCGCATAATCATTCTGTTCAATACTTGCAAGCCAGAACGAAAGCTCTGGGAAAAAAGACGAAATACTAAGTTTAGCATTCCATGTTAATCATGGGTGAGTGGCGTGCAATGCACAAAAAACAAAGACAACCAACATATTTATTCACTAAAAAGTTATCAAAGAAGGCGACGTTAGCAAAAAGATAGTTACATCAGACCTCGTGTGCACATATCCGAATCTCACAAACTAAACAGCAAAAAAGGTTAGTGAGATTTGTGAAACTGACGTTTGGCTTTTAATATATCATCAATGTTTGGTTTGAAATTGCTGCATCCAATCAAGAGAATTGCTTGCAAATGTTCATCAGTCAATCTCGTTCGATGTGTTAATTTCACATACTTCATTTTTGAAAATGTTTGCTCACAGACATAAGTTGTTCCAAACACTGATGCCATACCAGCGGCAAATTTCTTCAATTTTGGAAACTCAACATCAGGTAAGCAGCGGTAAAATTCAACAAGTTTTCTTTCTCTGTGCTTCTCTTTCAATAAGTCATTTGCTTGCAAATCAATGAGCTCCAATTGTAGTTCAACTGGCACATCATCAAGGTTACAATCAAACGGATTCTAGAACAGAAGAATGTCACTCTCAATTCTGTCGAGATCTGAAAATCTCGACAAAAAATGCTTCTTCAAGTCACGAATAATCTTTTTGGAAAATCGGGGTTGACATCTTCAGCGTTTGTAGCGCAAAACTCTTTGAAAGACAAATCAAATAAAGTACTGGCTGAATTCTGTATACTTTTATTACATAATTCATTGAGAATTGTAGGTTAATAGAAATTGTACCTGAATACATATCATTGGATATTACACTTAATTAATTGGAATTGATGTGTTACAATTTTAATAAACTTTGATATGCCAATTATACCTAAATGATGACACATTTAATTATTTGAGTTATTGAACAGTGCTATCAATGGCTTTGCAAATACTGAGAGTAACAATTGGTCTGAATTGTATTAACATTGGCCACACACAAACAATAAATAATGATGGAATGAATGGATGAATTAATAAATTAATTAATTAATGATAAATAAATAAATGCAATGAAATAGAACATGTGTGCAAACAAATAAAACATAATAAATACTGACACAATAAATAATCATCTTAACCTACAAGCGTATGCAACACTAACATAATAAATAGGACACAAATATGATGATAAATTACTGTGTAACGAAATGTCGAAAAGAGACTGGACTGACCATATCTCCAAAACAGTGAAACATTACTCTATAAATATGGACATAAAGGATGTAAAGCATGGAGTACCCTGAGGAAGGTTGGTGAGACTTGCATCCATAGACAACAAGCCTCATGTAGTTTCAGAACACTTCCCAGGGATGATGGGTGAAGGAATTATGTGAGTAGACGATGAATCTTGACGAGAACTTGGAAGGTCGATCGACTAGTACATCAGGGAAGCAACAACTGGTTCTTGCCTCACAGTCACGATGGAGGAATCCACTTCGATTCCCTTATAAGAGAGGATGCAGATATAGTCACCTCCCTGAATCGCCTCAAAGTCCCGGAACAGCAGGTAGGAGTAAGCACCGAGACGTCCTCCCTGCAGCATGGAGGGAACCCTTGTGTTTGGGGTCCAGGCTGTTAGTGGTGTTCCTGAAGCAGTTGTCCAGGTCACTTGGTAGTCAGCTAAGGCCATGCCAGCAGCCAACCCAGCCTGGCAGAACAAGAACGCCTCGTCTCTGTAGGTGACTGTAGTGCTTGTGCCGTTCACTACAAACGCTTGACCTGCCATTGAACGCCACCGACTGGACGCCATAGATGTGTGTGTAACAGCTAACACCACCAAGACTGTTGCCAAAGTTGAGGACATCTTTGTCATTTTGTTTGTGGTGCGGCAGTGAAGGTTGGCACTGAGGTTGGAAGGCTGCAGTGTTTGGTAGCGGTATGACACTGCTCTGCCATCCCACACATTATATAGCACAGAACCGTGACGGAAGAGCCGTTTAGTTGATTAGGGAGGAGGAGGGAAGGGAGGAGGGATAGTAGAGGGAGTGGAGAAGGGATGCCCACGAGAACAACGCCTTATCTCAAGCTTGTTCCTGCTTCTTACATCATCAGACGGAGATGAAATTCAGGGATCCAAGGATTTCTTGTAAATCTGTCGACGCTATAGAAGTATCTCGTCTCTTACGACACTATATACTTGAAACTAGTAATCTCCCGTTGACGGTTTGACTGGTATAAGACGTCATTGTGTGTCCTGGAACTGCCTGGCTTGAAGGGTTGATGTAGTGTAGTATTTTGGACATGATGTGAACTATAAATAAAAATAGAGCGGAGCGAATTGTCCAACACCTTTTTTTAGCGGGAATGAGCGGAAGACGGGAGCGGATTATCCCTGTGCAGTGGATGGGAGCAAAAATACCATTCCCATTCCCATTATTATCGTTATTATTATCACTGTTTTTATCATTATTATTATTATTGTTATTATTATTATTATTATCCTTTTCCTCTTCTTTCTTACTCCATATTCACAATGGTCACCTATAATACATCCCTCCGTATTTGTGTAGCCAGTTTTTGTTTTTTTCCACTAAACACAACTCTAACAAAAACTCTAAACATTATTACCTATGTTGATCTTTTAAGCTATATATAACCTTACAGCAGACTCCACGCGGATCATATGTGTCTACAGTACCTCTTACTTTGATCTTATTTCACCCAATTTTTATAAGATCACGGAGAGTAACTTCCTATTATGTAGAGAAAAAAAAGTATGTGAGATAGAGCAAGTAGCAAACATGATAACGGATTGGGATGTGAATGAAAGGTGTTCCGTCCGGGATTCATATATACACTTTGTACTCCGTTAATAATAATCACATTTGTCACAGTAAAAACATAAACCATCATTATTATTTTCATCTATTAGTTCCTCTTTTTCAATGTATATATCTTTCCCTTCCTTGATTGTTGTAAGAAGTTCCCTCACCACCACCACCACCACCACCATCACCATAATGATGAATAAGTAATATAATAATAATAATGAATATGAGGTGAAGGTAACGGTATGGTATCAGTTACATTACGTCCAAGAGTAAAGAGGTGAGGTAAGGTTAGGCGCATTACTAGATGTACGAGTAAACGCCATTATATCAATATACATCCGATTTTCACGCTGCAAAATAAACCAAATCAAATGACGGGGAAACAAACTATAAATGAAATAAAGATAATATGAAGAGAGTTTCGTCACCTTAATTAACACCTTATTAAATCATGGCTCTCTTGAAAACAGAGGGAAGTTCACTTATTCAATACAGATAACATGATTCTCACCCTTATCAACCCCAGCCTTGTCGGACGGGATGTAGCTTTCCTTCCACTATAAATAAGTTGTTATCGCTTTTGACTGACGCCACTGAGAGTACATCTTATCCCGGACGCATATATACACTTTGTACTCCGTTGCGGCACCTGCGGCGAGAATGGGAATTAGTGGGTTAGCAGGCGGGTATAAGGAATAACTCCAACAAACTTGCCAATGCTCGGCATTCTATGCCATATCGTCTTTATGCGTGTATCCGTGTGTGTGTCTGTGTGTGTGTTGTGTGTGTCGTGTGTGTGGTGTGGGAGAATATGTGTATGTGTGTGTACGCGTACATGCGTGTGTGTGTGTGTTTATATGCTCGGCGTTTTATGCCATATCGCCTTATGTGTGCCAGCCAAGCTCTATTGCACGGCGAGGGTCAGGAAAACCAAAAGAGGCAGATCCTCTTGGAAAAGGACGCCGACCAGCGGTGTAACAAACAATCCGTATTACCTCTCCGTTGTTTTTTTTTTTTTTTTTTTTGTGTGTGTGTGTGTGTGTGTGTGTGTGTGTGTGTGTGTGTGTGTGTGTGTGTGTGTGTGTGTGTGTGTGTGTGTGTGTGTGACGAGAGTATAAGTGAATTGAACACCAGAGTTAGCTAGAAAAGGATGCTGCAACCTATAGATTAGAATGGCATACTGTTATTTCCTCCTCGGACCTCTCTTATCTCCACATTGACGTCAGTCCTACGTCAGCCGTGAATCCGATCACTCCAGCTTCAGTTCAGAAATTTCCAGGAACGTTTAATTTTTGGCTTCCGCGTCCGGCATCGAGTGAGGCAATGGTAAGGTAAAGCTAGTCAGGCCGCTGCTTATCAGAGGTGACGCGTGCGAGTCTGGCTGGCTGATCCGCTATCCCGTCCTCTCCTCCCTAATGTTGACGTCACTAGCTACTATTACCACATCGAACCGTACTTCCGTGCTCACCGTGTCTTTCTACCACAGGCGCCACAACCACTACTTTTCATCACCGCACTCATCACCAACAAGAAAACTACTAAAAAATTGTTCTCTTAGATGTATTCAGCGAAAAGTGGAATACGAGTTTAGCTTTCGTTTTCAAGTGATAAAAGGCCAGGAAAACTGTACAAAGCAATTTCAGTGTCTACTAGGCTACACATGAACACTGGAACACCATTAAATATATATTTCGATATTTCACAGCACCAAGTAACGAGGCGAGTTAATATATAGGTCCATTGCTTCTGGTAAGTAAAATTTCACTTCTTTCTTTCAATATAAACATCACGAGAAATTTACGGCAATACACGCCCACAACCTAGTCTAATCACCAGCTTGTTTAGTTTGGTTAGACTATATACTTAATCTGGATGGATCTCATTCGACAAGGTGTGTGAGATATATAAACCCCAATAATTAGATTCATGTTAAAATAGTATTGCATTTCAGATCGTAATAATGTGTCCATTAAAACAAATTAAATTCAGACCACATCGATTAATGCAATCATACTTCGCCTTTGTTGCACATATAGTACGAATAGAATATAATTAATCACAACTACGTGATATCCACATGCATCCATTTAATCAAAACGTACAGCAAAATGGCTTCGGCATCAGAAGCAGGTACAAGCAATGTCTTGTAATGGTGTGGTCACAAGGAGCTGCTTCACCTCATCTTCCTTTTCTTATTTCTTTTGGAGGTCTAACGAATCTTGACTCATACGTATTCATATTTGTACTCTTCAACATGGGTACAAAACACTAGTGGTACGCTCACTTTACCATCCATAACAAACACAATATACATCACTGCAGTATTAGTAATTGTCAGGAAGCAACTGGCGTTATATTCTCTTCCAAATCATGTGATCAAGTCTCATGAAGCTGAACCTACGATCAAACAACAATTTCGAACATTAACTACACTAATTATCTCCGCTATATCAACTTATTAGTGAGATGGGTATCGCTCTTTCGTTAAATCTAGCAAAACTATAAGGTGTATGGCTACTTATATCTTATGGTTCGGTGGATTATTTAATAACATTTTAATTGATAATATTTCAGCTTTATTATGCCGTTCATATTGTACATTATATTCTGTTGTATTGCCATCTTCCGATCAATTCAATCTGGTATTTTTTGATGTTGGTCATATCTACATACATTATTATTCAGCGTTATGCATCCATTTTAATTGCATTACAGCAAAAATTTAATTAACTATGAATAAAGTATAAGGTGTAGTAAGTGCAATTTTATAAAAAAAAATTATGAATCACATCATTTCTTTCAAAATGCGTTTTTTTTTTTTAACTTATTGTGGTCTCAGTCAGAAGCAAAGACAGTTACATTTAGCTGCAAAATTCATCATCATTTTATAGATATTTTCTAAATATAGAATTTTGAATGTTCTAAAAAATTGAATGTGATTTTTCCGTCTTTTATGTTAATGATATAATACAAAATTTAGAATGTATTGACAGAGACCTTTCCTTGTAAACTAGCAAGAACTAAATAAATATATACTGAAACAATTAACATATAATAGATGATAGTCTTGGTCAGAACACTAAATATTCAACACTTGGTAATATACATAAATATATAGAATACATAACAGATTAAATGGAAACAAGAAAAATATAATTAATTCTAGGTTACATAGAAAACAATTATTGCCAAGATATAAGAACAAGAGAAATTAAAGCCTAAAATTCTTGAATAGATGACATACACTGGAACCTTTCTATATGCGAGGAATGTGTTCGAAGTAGATGATGTATATAAAAAAATAGAAAATTAAAAATCAAAAATTGCGTAATGTAACTATTAAAATGGAGAAAATAAAGATGTGTTCTGAAGAGCTAACTAACTAACTATAAATTTTAGATTCATATAAGGAGATATATTGGTAGAAATATATTTATTGCTTAACTATGCATTATGACAAGGCTCCAGTGTATATATTATGCAAACCACATCCACCCACATTACATCACAACAAACTCATATATTCTATTATAATCATACATTCTACCAAAAAAATATATTCAGCAAACTCACTCATAGAATGGTAACATATTTGGCAATTATTTCATACAAGTGGAATGCTTAATTAAACTATATTAAACACCACAACCAGAGCACAAACCAACATGAAATGAATCTCAACTCATTAAACAACATACAGTCTATTACACAACACACGAGCAATGAAAAGAGGTTAGGTTAAGTTGACAGTAACTTCATATCCAAATAATAATAATAATAATGATAATGAAGTCAAACTGAACCCACAGACAGCCACGTAAACTCTCTTCATGTCTGTTTCTTTACTTCATGTCTGTTTCTTCACTTCATGTCTATTTCTTCTCTTCATGTCTGTTTCTTCACTTCATGTCTGTTTCTTCACTTCATGTCTGTTTCTTCTCATCCTATGTCTGTCTGTCTCGCTGATGACTAGGATAATTTGTCTTTTTTTTCTTTTATAATTGCTAAAAAGAAACATCTATAGAAATTCAATTAGTTTCTTTCTATTTCTATTGAGCATCTGAACAACAATATATATGGCAATAAATATAATTCATTTGGAGCAACAGGAGTAGTATCACAATAAGTATAATTTTCATGTTTTTTAGAGTGAAATAAGATTCACTTTCTAATCATACGCACATACAGGAAAACATACATACACATACACAGAAAAAGAGAGAGAAAAGAAGAGAGAAGGAGAGAGAGAGGGAGAAAACCATGATGTACAAGCAGTAAATAAGCTGCAATTAGTGAATAAACAATATATATTGAAAGACATTATAAAGTTGAAAGGAGTAATATGAAAAAATAAAAGGGTAATAATGTAAATGAAGAAATACTAAATGGTTGATGTAACTGATGTAAAGCAATCCAGCCTTCCAAACAGGACCATTAACACTTTGAAGGCTTAAAATATGAATAAAGAACATCAATTAGATCAAAATTAATACAGAAATGGACCGTGAGCCTATTTCAAATCCGGTATATTGCATCACATATACACATACACATTTACACTGTCATTTTCACTGCAAATATACAACCAGGAAGCAAATCTGAGTCTGCCAAATCATCCAGGAACTATATATAATACAATATTATGTTCTCTTCACTGTATTATGTTAATGGGAAATACGTTGAGTTTTAATTAGTACATCACAGTGTGTTTATATGTTATTTTAACTCAACCTGTGATGCTCTGCTGTACCAAAGTAGGATTTGATGAAGAAAAGTGACAAATTATCGTAAATAAACAAAAGTGACTAATTAATGGCTTACAAATTGGATATTAAATTGTCCCCGAGGCCCTAAAGATGCCTTGTCTTGGCTACCTGTAATTAAGGTAATTAGTTGCAAGTCAGGTATATATATAGATGAATTGGCAAGACTACTCTATATACATGAATACATTTTTTGTAGCTTCTTTACATTTATAAAAAAATAAGCTTTGATGTGAAATATTAGGATATACATAGGTACCTTGAAGTGAAAATGTGCATGGTATTTATATAAATATTTGTCATTTACATAAAATATTGATATAAATCTCAAAACAGAATAATTTATCAAAGCTAGAGGTCATGTACATTAGTGAGCGGTAAAAATCTCGTCCTCCTCTGACTCTGAGGCTTGAACATTGATTGACTGGTAACATTGTCTCTTCAAGTCATAAGCATGAGACCGAACCTGGAACAAAAATAAAAACATCATATTATAAAAGATGAAAGGTGACAGCAGTGTATCTGAATAAGAAGGTATGTATGCATATGCTGAAAATATATGAGAGGCATTTTTTGATAGAGTGTGTCAGCGAGTAGCAGTCTGGGGAAGGTAAACTGTGGAAACTCTGCCATCTGCTTTCATAAGACTACCATATACTACTACTTATTAATATATCAGTCTACTTCTTGTTTAACTTAATCTTATTTAACTCACCTCTTGATGAGTGACGCGTCGTATCAAGAAAGGCCGAATGTATAGCAAGTCCAGCTTCAAGAATCCTCTCAACTGGGTTCCTGTAGGACTATCACTTTCATCTTCTGTATATTCTGATAAATGTTCCGAGTCCAATGCCTGACCCTGAAGGCAAGAAAAATATATGAATAAGTACAATAATATAATGGATACATATATTTACTTAATTTGGATTGCACTGTGTAATGGTACTTCCTACAAGATATAAAAATAAAATTATAACAAACTTTTTAAATAATATATGTACGTATATCTATAATATATGTATATGGAAGACAAGAAATCAAGTTGTATAGATAAAAACTTTACACAAATATACTTACCCATTCTCTAGTTTTACTCAAGGTTAATTCTTTGTCTCGTTCCTTGAGTCTCCTGTTCTTCTGTTGCTTGTCTGCCTTCAGGTACTGGACAAAAGAAGAACACTAGTTAGAAATTCAATCATAAATAAATAAAAGGCAAGTACAGAAATATTTCATCATTACAACAAAAGCATAAACTATAGATTACCAGAACTAATGGAACCGGAACATTGATTACCAGATTACTGATAGTCAACCTGTACAAACTCTTCACTCCAAACCTTAATAAGTGGCATAGTTGAACCTCCGAGACAGAATATAGTGAAGAGAACAATGATGAGTGTTGTGGTGACGATGACGTGTCGCTTCTCATCACTAAACTCCAAGTGAAGAGCCAATGCATAGGCAATGGCACCTCTCAAGCCTGTAAGGAAATGATGGTGTCAATTGAGGCTACAACATCATTAATAACAAGAGGTTTGTATTCTTTTTAACATTAAAAGGGTACTTACTGTCAAGGGACAACAAAAATACATTAAAAAAATCTCGCTTATCACCAGACCAGGGAGAGTAATGTCTTCCCAAACTCTAAACACATTGTCTTGATTACATCCTTTAATAATAATAATAACAATAATAAAAAAAAAAATAATAATAATAATAATCTAATCTCACCCGAAGGCATAGGAGGGGAATATTAACTAGATGCACAGATAAACAGAATACTCAACAACATTCTTAAAGTGACACAAACTAAACAAAGCATAAACAAATCTTTCCACCCACCACTGAACCACATAATGAACATCATCTTGTAGTTGATTTGATGGTCCCGGAATTTATTAGCCAGCCAGGAGAGCGGGAAGATGTTGAGCGCCCGACCCGCCAAGCAGAGCACAATACTCCATAGTACCAACGCAAGGTGGAACTGTAATGCGTAAGATAAATTAACAACTAATAATAAGAAATAAACAACCATTAACTTCTATAAATTCACTAATACCCAAGTTTATTATTACACACAATACTTACTTGGTGTCTAAATAACCGTTAACATCTATAAATTCATTGATATCTAAGTTTATTACTGATATCTACAAATTCACTAATCCTGTGCGATCCCTTCCATAGTCCGCACCTTGAACCCCATGTAAAATTAATTATACCCTAGAATATAGACTCCTCACTTATGTATATTTTCAATTCATGACTGCATTATAAATAAACCGTTTATTATTATCATTATTATTATTATTATCATTAATATCTAAGTTTAATATTCCACACAATAGTTTGACTTACTTGGTGTCGGAAGCTGAAGAGAGCAAGTCCCAGGTAGATGAATACTGTACATTCAGCTATGAGTGCCAGGGTCCGCATGAGGTGCTGCATGGTTATCTGCATCACCGGAGACATGTTGAAGTGCGTGTAGTGTGACATTACTATACCATTGAACAGGATTGCCATTATACCTGAAGATGAGAAGAGTCAACTAAAGTATATATTTTTTTGCTATTATGTGGGATTATAGAATTTTTGGGAGTACACTCTTATCTATGAAAAAAACCCACAGAGAATCACTTAGAATTATATTCTTTACATTTCAGCTTTCTATTCAATATCAAAATACAACACTCGTACACTGAAGTCAATATTTTTTCTCCATTATGTGCAGTTAAAGAAATTTTTTGATACACTATCTATAAAAATAAAAAACAAACAAAGGACAGTGTTCTTTACCACCACTTTGAATGTTACTCTTACAATTCAATTCTCTATTTAATATCAAAACACAACACTCGTACACCTACCTATACACCCAGGCTGCCTCTATAACCACAAGGGAAATGTAAAAAGAGTACAGAGTATCAATGACACTAACCAGGTAAAACAAAGCTATGAAGAATACACTAAAAGCAGACCTGTTACTACTATACTACCTCAAGGAACACCTCAAGAAACATACCACACACCACACCCAAGACCCAAGACCCGCCAGTCAAGGTAAAGAATAACAAGTTTGCCTAGACCCATCATATGCAGTTGTAGGGATAGTTGTGCAGCAGGTAGACAGACAGGCAGGCAGACAGACACCCTGCCTGAGTCCATGCTGCCTTTAAACCTATTCATAGGATGGGAGGAACAGCCTGAGGGAGGAGAAAAGTTGGTGCTACTTTGGCTTGTTATCTACGTGTCATGAATCTACTTTGGTATGGGATCTACACTTAATAATGCGATCTACGTGTTATGAATCTACTTTGTTTGTGAAGAAAGTGTGAGTGAAACTGAAAGTCCTATGAGGAGAGGAAGGTCAGTTGTAAGATGGAAGGAAAGGAGGACACTATTTCATACATTTCTGACGTAAACTTCATACTTTTCGAGTTATTCAAAATATCATGATGTCAGCGAAAAAGTCAAATGGGGTGGGAAACGTTAGTTAGGTTAGGTTAATGTTTCAACACCACTCATGAAACTTGGTACCAAGAGGTTCTCGGGCATGCTGATCACGAATCTGGAATTAGTTTTGTCCTTACTATAATATTTGGATTTTCCATTTTGTGGCCCGTAAATTCCACCAGAATTGAGGTCGAAAAAGGTTTTCCCATTTTACTACGTAAATATTAGTCTTAAAGGAAAATTGTATAGAAGTAAAGTTATGGAGTTTGGTTATGTATATCTTATAAAGTCATCGTCTTTTCAATAACTCAAATACCTATGAAGAAAATTAAAATTTTATAAAAGAAATGAATACATAATACTTTACACTCCTACACCTATAATTAAATTCCAATTGAGTTCTAGTATAGCTCAATAGAACGAACGTCTCTTGCTCTTTCTTTTATATTCTATATGTCTTTTACGTAAACCCCATACATTTTGAGTTATTTCAAAATATGTGATTTATCTAAAAAATTCTAAGGGTGTAGTACCCTACAAAATTTCATGAAAATTTCCACACCTCCGAATCTCATGAAAATTGGTACAATGAGGTTTTAGATTATGCTGAACACGAATCTGGCCTTATTTTTCTGATTACTATAATATCAAACTGTATTTCACCATAGCTTGCCTAGAAAAAAATGCATAATACTTTACACTCTTACATCTATTATTACATTCCAATTCAATTTCATTATAACTCAATAGAACGAACATCTACTTTGTTATGCGATCTAGAGGTTAGGTTAGGTTAGGTTAGGTTAGGTTAGACTAACCCAACTATTTCAATTATATTTTCTTTGTTATATATATGTTATAATAAGTTATACTATGTAGATATCATTCCAAAATAAAACTTGTACGGTGTAGATACTTTTTCCTTGTAGATAACAAGCCAAAGTAGCACCGAAAAGTTAGTACCCTGGACACGATACAGCATCACTACTAGGCAAGTCTCCTGGCTAGTGAGCCCTTGGCCCTTGCACTGAAGCTGTGTTCTTCACCTGTAAGAGGGAGTGATATGGAAGCCCACCTCACCTTTACCCAAGTCAAGGAGAAGTCTGGGCACACTGACCCTGTCTGATACACTACTACCCTGCACCATATACCAGCTGCAGGCCATCATTAGGAGGAATATATCTGTCTCTTCTGTTGCATGTTGAGGTAATGTTCCTTGTGTTGGGTTGAATAAAATAAATGAGCAGTCATTTAGAAGTGAAACATGCTTCATTCATAATGACTGAATAATAAGCAACAAACACACAAGATATCAGCAGCTATCACTAGTAAGAAATGATGTCGTAGCAAGGATCAACCCACGGCAATCATCAATACACTTAATACATTACATACATACATACATAATTATCCTCGAGCTGTGTTATGTAAATCTATGTTACATAATTCCTACCTGCACTGGATAACACACTGTAAAACATAAATAAACTAAACATCCATTGCTAATACCTGATAAGTGGATCCCTTCAGCGAGTGTGTAAGGAGCGTAGATAAAGATGATGATGATACACAGTTCAAGGGAGGTGTATTCCCTCACAGGCACATACTTCAGCAGGAGAGCACTGAGGAGGGCAAAGGCCACTCCAATCCCCGCTGATGCAAAGAACATGACACAGAATCGCCATATCGTGTATAGAACTGCTTCACCAGACCCCATGGTGGCCATTGCAGGCGATGTCATCTCAATCACCGCACTGAAAGTATATACAAAGTTATCAATTGTTACATAGTTTGGAAGGAAATGCAATTGTAAAAGAACTAAAGTCAATAAAATGTTTCTACTACATCATGCATATATATATATATATATATATATATATATATATATATATATATATATATATATATATATATATATATATATATATATATATATTTTGAACATGTAATGAATATCATAATGAGCTTTGCAATTCATGTTTTACATTAATTCTCATGACCGAAGCAAATATACTAAATTATCCCTTGTAAGATGCTTTGAAACAGTCCTCTACTAAACCATGCATACATACAATTACACATTACCTAGTGAGTACAATAGAGACAGCATCGTTGAGTATACTTTCCCCAAACACCAACATGTACAGTACTTGGTCCACATTGAGGGCGTGGAAGATGGCTAGGGTGGCCACAGGATCCACTGCTGATATAAGGGAACCAAACGCAAAGCTCTCCACAAAGGTTAACTTGTATACAACGTCAGCCTGAAAATTGTTAAAAATTATATCATTCATATAGCTCTGTAACGATAGAATTGAAGAAAATCTATCATAATCATCCCATGTACTCACAAATTTAAAATACTGATTTGTAGGAGAGAATACAAAGGAGGGGCTTCCCAGACCCCTTGATGTGTCTCTTATGGTCACCTTCTACAACCCAAAGGTGATACAATGGTAGTAATATAAACTCACTTGTCCGAGTAGATACACGCCACCACCCACAATGAGTGCAGATATCACTGTCCCAACAATAGCAAACAGCAATATTGACCCAATGTTTTGGAAGAAATTGCCCTGCGAAAAAATAAGAAAAAAAAAGATAATTAGTGGAAGTACATTCTGGGATATGCATTACAAATCCAGCCACTGATATTGAAAGAAATGCCACAAAACTTGGTTATATAAATTAATATTCACCTTGATCATAAGAGAATGCCACTAATATCCCAATTGAAACAAACTTAAACGTGACCAAAATAAAATAAATATAATAATCCCCCCAAACAGAGGAGGGTAGCTTGCCACACAAGAAACCTGCAGTAGTAAGCTAGATCTATTCTTGACAACATTTGAAACACAGTATAAAACAACACTTTTGAAACACACCGTATAACACATAATGCTTTTGAAACAGCATATCAAACAGCGCTGTTCAAACACACCGTATAAAACATAACACATGGAATCTAAATACACATTTACACGTAACATAACTAACCTTGTGAAGATTGTAACCAGACTCAAATATGATGGGAGGAAGGATGACTAAGAAAAACACAGTAGGTGAGAAAGCTTCTTCTTTCTGGAAAACAAAAAAATATATACTTATACATACAATGAAATAAAAAAAATAAAAAAATTACAGCCTATTCAAGGTCTTATTAGGGGAGTTTCTAGCCACTATTTCCAAAACTATTAGCCATCCGCACAGAAATCAACATCTAATATACATATACAAGCTGATCTTTCATCGATAACCAATAATTACTGTTATGTACTACTTCCACAACTATAACTAACCACATCAAAGTATGACATCCTGTAGTGTTATGGTGGTTGACTGAATACAGGGATTCACGCAGATTAATTAATTGTTTGAAGTATTTCACGGGAGGTGGTGGTCAACTAGCTAACAGAGAGGGTGGATAGAGGGAACAAGTGGTGTTGGAGCGGAGGTTGTGTGGTTTGGTGGTAGGGGAGTGTGGTCCTGGCAGGTGTTGTGTGTTGTGTGTAGCTGTTACTCAATGTGCGTTGCTATTGGTGGTGAGTGTTATACAAATGGACATATTCAACAACTACACATTCTTAACATACAAACCAACAAACAGAAACTCAGACTTACCTGCCAATTTGCAATGTGTTTACTGTACAACACCTTCAATGCAAGTCCAATAATACCACCTGGAAAAAAAGAGAAAACATTTATGTATATACGTGCATACACACTCATACCTCAGTTTCACGGACAAAATCTGCAACAGCCTCGTCTCATCACGGTAGTATTTGATTGGCTGATGCATTCCACGTCTGAATCTGTGGAGTGCATCAGCCAATCAGGTGCCGTGAAGAGACGAGGCTGTTACCATACCGTGAGCTTTGCAAGGGAAATACTTAAAACAATGATCATTACTATTCTCCTAAAATATACTTCAAAAGGTAGCAATTAATTTTCCTGAGAACCTGATAGTACTCACCTACAATGACACACGCCACACTCTCTGGGAGGTAATTCAACTTGGTTTTCAGCAAGAAGAATATCAAGATAACACACATGGCTGTCGATGAAAATAAAATAAGTGAATATGAAGTAGCTAGTTCAATATTCTGAACATTTTCAATAAATATCTATCAGTGTTCTTTACATAAGTATATATCTATGACACAAGGTACTGACAAATACTAAAAAGTCTATTATAAAAGCATTTCACAAGCATTTTTCAAAGTATAAAAAGTTGACTAACAAAATTAAGTGTACTCTGATAACTGACTTGAAACAAAAGACTGCAATCTTAAAACCCATCAATCCATCAGATAAATATTAAAAAAAAAAACATTCAAACAATAATCACAAAAAAAATTACATTACATAATAAACCATTTACATAACCAAAGAAAATGTCATATTGCAAATAGCCAACAAGTTCCCTTTACCGAGCACACAGAGGATGAGGAAGATAGAGAGTGAGGATAAGTGTTCTTGTTCAGCCGCCCCAACTTCCGGCAGGTCAACACTTGAGTGGCAGGCTTGGGTCTCATTAGTAGCCTCACTATCAACAACATTCCTGGAAGACAATAATAGTAGTGTCTGGAAGGTACAAATACTGGAACATAATAATAGTAGCGTCTAGAAGGTACATTTCTGGAACACAAATAATAGTAGTGTCCGAGAGATACAAATATTAGATAACCATGAGGCCCGGCAGATTTTAAGATTTCTAGCATTATGAAAATTATGATCCTCGACCGTACACAAGGAAGGGCAGTGAATATAATTGCCAAATACCAGTGTTGTTAGGTTAGGTTGTACCCAAGCTGAACAAACTAACTAAGATTGTTCTGGATACCCTAATAAAACCTATACGGCATAAAGGTAGTTGGAATGGATAATTTCTATGCATTATTCGAACTCTATGACATATATTCTTTTATAAGGCTCATAAAATTGATGTTTCAGGTATGGTGAGATTTAACTAATGATGAACCTGTATATATTTTCTATGATCATTTTGAATAAACTTAGCAAGAGAAGAAAAAAAAGCACTATTAGTAACCGAAGAAGTACATTATTTAATTAATGTAGTTATTTATGGGTTAACAGACATCACCAAGGAAGTATATTCATTGTTAATTAATTTTGATATTTATAGGTTAACAGACATCAGAGTAAGACAAGACTTATTTAGACTTACCCTTCAGCCTTTTCCTCAGGTTGTTCTGGTTGAGTTTCATCCTTAACACAGTACTGATGACAGAATGAAGTAAGCTTGTTAGAGGTGTTGATTGTTTGGTTGCATAGAGCGTTGAGACTAATGTTGCCGACGCGTAGATTTAAGTTTGATGTTTCTGTACTAGCGGTGGTAGGTGTGGTGGGGAAGGTGGTTGTGGCGATAGATTGGTTAGGCAAGACATCCTTTTTTTCTTCAGTGACCTGTTAAAATGAAGAAAAAAAGTTAGTTAGAATACAAAAACATTAATGTACCTCCAATATTAATTAAGATGAGATATTACTTGCATATTACCTGGGTTTACTTGTCCAGGTATTACAAATCATTAGTAGAAGGTATTATCACACCATAGAACGTTAAAAAAAACATTACATTATATTATTACATTTAAGTGGTCCTATCCTCCTGTATGTGTGAGTGTGTATTCTATCTAGTTATATGCCAGCTTCGTGCTTGTACGCGACACGGACCTATTCTCCAGTTTAACCGTTATTTTTATTTGGTTCACTTTCCAACAGCATAATTGTTTTGTTTTTCTAACTTAAACTAACTCACCGTACGTGAATTTAGACATTTAAGGATTTGTCCTCGTCAAAAGGGCCTTTTACCCATTTGAAAACCTCAATCATATCCTCTCTTGCCCTTCTCTCTAGGGAGTGGAGATTAAGACGTTTTAACCTATCTTTGTAGGGTAAATTTCTCAGCCCCTGAATCATCTTGGTCATTCTTCTCTGGACTGCCTCCAAGGACCCTATATCCTTCCTATAATAAGGGAACCAAAATTGAGCTGCATAATCTAGGTGGGGTCTAACTAGAGCTAAATACAACCTCAGAATGACCTCAGAACTCCTATTTGTCACACACACACACACACACATACTCACTTTAGTCGACGATCCTGTTGCTGTAGTCTGTGCTGCACTGCTGTTACTCTGCTGTCCTGCTCCTTGAATCTGCTGTCCTATAATCAACAGCAGAGTCGTCACCAGCTCCAGAATCAACCCTGACCTCATACTACCAGCAGCAGATCAGCAACAAAACAACATGGAGGGTACTGGGGGAAGGGCTCCAGTCACTGCTTCTGAGACTACAATAACTATAATACAAAGTTAAATAAGGCACTGATTTCCGTATTTGTTCCTTGTAATAAATGCCTGTAGCACTTCCACCAGTCACTCGTCTTTTTACTCCTACGTGTCATGGAGGCAGCAGCAGCAGCAACAGTAGTAGTATTAAGACACGCCCCCTAATTGGTGTTTACATTATGCACTGAGTGTGTGTGTTTGTTCAGATGACAACTTGACACATCATCAAGTTTTGCAATTTGTTGACGTCTGTTTGGACTCGGACTTGTGTTGTAGGTTTTGGGTCTTGGGTTCTTCACAAAATACAAGTACACTCACTATTCATAAGTTCCCTTTCGCTATCCTAGAGTATTATATTAACTCGTCCTATTGATATGTAACTATCAATAAAAATATTCAATTAAATTCTTTTGCTATCCTCTTTTATTGTCTTTTTTTTCCCCAGCATAGACTGACAACTGCTGGTATGTAGGCTATAGGTATATTATTATAACTACCAACTGGTCTATTTTTTGTTTATATGAAAGAAGACTACGTTTATTTAGCCTTTCTTATCTCCTGCATTAATAAAACTCAAAAGGCTCACAGTTACGTATGTACGTGTCCAGTAGTATATCACTTAAGTTTATATTCTACTGCATCTTATGGTTCAAAGATTTTTAGAACGCAGAAACATATTATCTATAGTTTTCTAGACTAGATCAACGAAGCTTTATTCTCGCAACAAAAACAAAAACAAATGGAAGGTTATTTTACTTAACCGGTGGCGCGGCGGCGGAGTAGCGAGTTGGTCGTAGTGATTCTAAATTTCTTATTCAATTCTACCAAGACTTCAAAACTTCCCTTGAGGGTTATGGTTAAAGATAGCGTGCTTGCCTCCCACCATAACAAGTCAGGGTTCGAACTCCGAGGAAGATAATGCTGTAGGAACCCTGAATTTATCGACTGTCAAGATAATTGTGTCAGTAGTTTTCAAGATCGTGATGCTATTCAGTATAAGGTCAATGATGATTGGGTTATTCTCTCTCTCTCTCTCTCTCTCTCTCTCTCTCTCTCTCTCTCTCTCTCTCTCTCTCTCTCTCTCTCTCTCTCTCTCTCTCTCTCTCTCTCTCTCTCTCTCTCTCTCTCTCTCTCTCTCTCTCTCTCTCTCTCTCTCGTGATTTGTGGTGATAAATTATAATCAATGCAACCATAATAGCATTGTGTCACAAAAATAGGAAATATCCACGAAATTCAGAATCATTCGAAATTTAAAGATCACAGTTTCAAATCATATAAATATTTGAAGCCTAGTAATTAGTTAAATATAATGTTACAAACCCGCTCTTTCACTCCACTCTCACTCCTATCTGCTCTCGTCAGTACGATCTTACTGAGTGACTGAAGCAGGAAGGGGTCGTAATGATTGTTCACTTACTGACATCTTTCACTTACTCTTCCGGGCTCGGAACCACTGTGTAGCTTAGCGATTGTTATCCCAAAACACTGACGGATGTGGTCTACTGCGGTCATCTCTACTTATCTAAATCAGTTGATCAATAGAAACAGAAGAAACAATAAGTGCACGTACACAAGCATACACGTAGTAATATGATGTTAACGTTTGTTGATATATCTATTTCTGGAGTCGTGTATCGTATTGAAATATATGACCACCACCCTAATTATGATTATAACCTGAGGAATATAAATGTCACCCCTGTTTTACATTGTATTTATCTAATTATACAATGAGGTTATTGCTCTCGAGATTACGTCGATGATTGAATAGCATGTCCTTGGCGTGTCTGCTCACACACACACACACACACACACACACACACACACACACACACACACACACACACACACACACACACACACACACACACACACACACGCACACACACGCACACACACACACACACACACACACACACACACACACACACACACACACACACACACACACACACACACACACACACACACACACACATACACACACACACAGAATACTTAATACATATTTACAAGTATATTTATAAAAAAAAAAAACATTACAGAAAAAAGCTTTTGAGCACCTAAGAAGGAATGTATAATCAGATTTAATCGAACTTCAATTCAATGATTTGATGTCACGCCTTCATCTTCCGGTCTTTAAAAAAAAAACGCGTTAGATTACTTAGAAGAGTGTAGGGAATCTTTTGAGGCTTATTGCATATGCTATTGATCGCTTCAGGGTAATAATAGACGCCTGTTATGTTAGGTTATTACAGCCGGATGAAAGAAAGATGCTCAAATATATACTGTAATCTTCTTAATGCAACAGTTATTACTCAAGGTTTCAGAGATGATGACGATGACGAAAGTAACAAAATCTTCAACTATTTTGCAATTTTACACGGTGTTTAGTTAGTTACAAGGACAAGATAGATATACAACATAGCTTTACTCCATTTCATTTGAGTGTGTGTGTAGCTTTCTACGTATAATTTAGTTTACACTTAAAGTTTCCTGTGTACTTATTTAAACCGTGTGTTAGTGCCTGGCTGGTGATCTTGTTGCAGTGCTGTGGTTAGGTGTGAGGGTGTTATGTGTTAATCTTGCTGTGGTTAGTTAGTTTGGTGTCCTGAGCGCGGAGTGGAGTGTCAGTGTGCGTTGGGGTTACTAGTGCAGACAAGGCCCTTGCATCCGTTTGCTACCGTACCGCTCTAGTTTCAACTCAGGGAATGAAGAGCGCCACCCAATAATTGCTGAAAGATAAGAGAAAGCAGACAGTAAATATAATGTGTTTGTGATATTATTTTGTTCTCTATGATCAAGAAAGGATGTTATGAAAGTAAATTTAATAAAAGACAACAAAATAATACTTTTTTCTTTGTGATTTAGGCAAGATAGGATGTTATGAAAGGAAATTAAACCTAAAAGAAAACAAAATCAGGATGCTGAATCACACACTGCCTTAATTTACCCGCTGTCACATAAAAAGAAATATCCCAACAAAAGATTTCATATAAACAAATTTAGGATGATATGAGAGAGAGAGAGAGAGAAAGAGAGAGAGAGAGAGAGAGAGAGAGAGAGAGAGAGAGAGAGAGAGAGAGAGAGAGAGAGAGAGAGAGAGAGAGAGAGAGAGAGAGAGAGAGAGAGAGAGAGAGAGAGAGAGAGAGAGAGAGAGAGAGAGAGAGAGAGAGAGAGAGAGAGAAGAGAGAGAGAGAGAGAGAGAGAGAGAGAGAGAGAGAGAGAGAGAGAGAGAGAGAGAGAGAGAGAGAGAGAGAGAGAGAGAGAGAGAGAGACGAATAATAGTCTAAAATGTCAGTTCGAGACGCGATTTCTCTTTTTTTCCCTCTCTTTTCTCTCTCATTCCTTTGTAAACGCGAGGCTCAAATCCCCTTAAGACCCCCTTTGGCCTCATCACCTACCGTTGGAAGTGGTGGGGGGCGGCGGGCCTTGCGTTATATGGCCATAAGTAACATGAAGTTTTTCTATAAAGGAGTCGGCGTCTCCCTCTTGTCGCTGGCCGTTACCGGAGGTCAGGGAAGCACTCGACTCGCTGCTGCCAAGCCATGATGACTCCTGGGATGGAAGGTTAAAAGAGATGCATTTGTAGTCACAGTAGTTGTTTGAGTAGATAAGAATCACTTCAAATCTATAAATTCGATCAATCATTGATATATATCTTTCATGATGCTTATATTCGAATGGATTTCAACTGAAAAATCATAAGATTTATACGTATGTACAATCAATTCATTACACTTGAAAGGAGAGTTTTTCGCAAATCTTAAATATACTCGTAAGAAAGTGGACATGACGTTTTGTTTTAATATAGTATGGAATGTTTCTATACAGACATCACTCTAGTATGTTCTTCCAAGGTGAGACTTACCTGATAGAAGCGCTGGAGACGACCGTAATCTGAAATCCTCCTACGACCAGCTGCTGTCTCACTCTTCACCAAAGCTCGCCTAAGGGAATGTAGAAAGTTTGCAAAGAATACAATAATAAGTCACTACCGATTATGTATATGTAAATGTAACGAAGATTTTTGTTTCTCTATATTCATGGTTACTCGGTAATTGTAACATCTGTGGTAAGCAAATGTTGATCTTACTACAAAGAAAACAACATTAGTGGATTGCTGACGGCCTCGCAACACAATGTTAAGTGTGGGTAAGCAAGAATTTACGAGAAAGCACATGAACACACACACACACACACACACACACACACACACACACACACACACACACACACACACACACACACACACACACACACACACACACACACACACACACACACACACACACACACACACGTCACCATCAACACTATCATTATTATCATCAGTATAATGTTCTTGTCTTAATACAAACTATGCAATTCGCACGGAACCTTCCTGCTTGATTAGCTGAGCTTTGAAAATTTCGTTGTTGCAGGAGGAGGAGGAGGAGGAGGAGGAGGAGGAGGAGGAGGAGGAGGAGGAGGAGGAGGAGGAGGAGGAAGATTATGGTGACCGAATAACAGTAATGGGTGTGAGGGACGAGTTGGTGGAAAGGTCAGTTAGTTTCTGTGGGACGAGAATAAAGGCCACGAGAAGAGGGAGAGAAAAGGGAAGGAAAGAAGCAGGCAGGTGTTGGGGTTAGATATCCAAAATAAGTCAAGGGGTTGCAAAGCTCTTCCCTCATACGTGGTTTCATGTATTGTTGTGAGAGAATAGAAGTTCGCGTAACCCACACACACACACACACACACACACACACACACACACACACACACACACACACACACACACACACACACACACACACACACACACACACACACACACACACTACCATCTATTTTCTACACACTCTTCCCCACCATTGATTATCCTTCCCTTTCAGCCCTAAACCCCCATTAACCTTCCACACTACCATACACGCTTCCGCCCCCCTTTCTCTCTCTCTCTCTCTCTCTCTCTCTCTCTCTCTCTCTCTCTCTCTCTCTCTCTCTCTCTCTCTCTCTCTCTCTCTCTCTCTCTCATCACTCCAAATAGTTAAAATTGCATCCTACATACCCATCATTATACCAGCTTCACTATTATACTGTCTTCACCATCAACACCATCACATTATCACTATCGTTACCGTCTTCCTTACTATATGTGGTGTCATCAACGTTTGTCTTATTCCCACAATTATGATCATTACTTCCCTCGTGATAGAAGAAGAAATATAAGAGGAAAGAAAAACAACAACAATAATAGCAACAACAACAACAACAACAAGAGCAATAGCAACAATATCCAAATTTTGTCTGAAGAGCAAACAAACCTTCACAATTTCTTCATCACGTAAGGAATGAAAACAATTGTAGTGATATTGTCCTCCTGATGATTTCCTTGTGATCTTTTTTGGCTGGTTAGTGTGTGTGTGTGTGTGTGTGTGTGTGTGTGTGTGTGTGTGTGTGTGTGTGTGTGTGTGTGTGTGTGTGTGTGTGTGTGTGTGTGTGTGTGTATGTGTGTGTGTGTGTGTGTGTGTGTGTGTGTGTGTGTGTGTGTGTGTGTGTGTGTGTGTGTGTGTGTGTGTGTGTGTGTGTGTGTGTGTGTGTATGTGTGTGTGTGTGTGTGTGTGTGTGTGTGTGTGTGTGTGTGTGTTTCTGTTTCATGTGCTGGTCTCGTGATCGGCACCCATTACCCTTCCAGAGAATTTAGAGGTCAAATAGCTTCAATATATGGGTAAGACTGTGACCTTTCCCACACCACACACTTCATCCTCTAACTCAAGGACAGTAACTGATTTAACACACACACACACACACATCCTAACGTGACGCGAACCTCGGCTATTCAATTTACAGGCGAGAATGTTACCACTAAGCCAGCGAGCAGATCTGTATTTGTGTCTCATCTTTCCTGTGAATTCGTTTACGTTGCGTTTCGTGGTAATTATTCTCTTGTTTGGTTATCATGTGCTTATCTGTTACTTGTATGCTGAGGTTTTTTTTTTTTTTTGCTGTGTGCTGTGTTGTGTGTGTGTGTGTGTGTGTGTGTGTGTGTGTGTGTGTGTGTGTGTGTGTGTGTGTGTGTGTGTGTGTGTGTGTGTGTGTGTGTGTGTGTGTGTGTTAGTGTGTGTGTATGTGTGTGTGTGTGTGTGTGTGTGCGCTGGGTGTCATATGTCTTGCATGTTGGGCTTTTGTTAGCCTTATACTACTACTGTCTATCTTTATTCTATTAATCTATTTACCTCCCTTTTTTTTGCGTGTGTGGGTGTGTTGGGGGGTGGTGAGGGTGTGGGTGTGTGTGTTTGCCCTTCATGATTTACGTGTGGTGTGTGCCTGATGACGTGAGGCAAGTTATAACAAGGGAAGGGAGGGAGGACCAGGGACGGATTTTGGTCACGGGTGTCACGAAGGAAGGAAGGAAGGAAGGAAGGAAAGAAGGAGGAGCAGAAGAAAAAAAAAATTGACAACATGTTATCACAATTACAGTCATTGCCACCCCTGTCCCTCCCCCCCATCCCCCGTCACTATTGTTACTTACTGCCACGTTAGACTACACATTGTCCACCTCATTGCTTCGCCTCAACCACCTTCACAATCATACCCACACCTCACTTTTTCGTCACTTTCACTACCACTATTGTTACCTCACTCAATATTATGTCATTTCTTCGATATATTTTATGAGCTAATTTTACGACCTATACCTACACTGCCATAATTTCAACCCACCAATACTCTTTTTCACACCTACTTACTACCACACCACTACAAACAAAATATATGTATTACTTCTACCTCACCTCGCATTAATCCTTTCTTACCTATCATCGTTAGAATCACTGAAAACACTGCACCGCCCTGGACACTTACCAGACATGATCGTCCTTCACTGGATCGTTGGAGAATAGAGTGAAGCGAGTCTTGATGGTGTCCTGAGAGCAGCCTCCTCCTCTCTTCTTCTCCGTCCCTGCCTCCTGTAACTGTCTCAGGTACTCCTCAGCGTCAAATTGTGCGATACTTTTCTCTCGCATCTTCTTGTAGTAATTACTACTGCAAAAAAAGAGGGGAAAACAGAGGCTAAGTTACAAATACGTTCATTGGCATAATGTAATATTTTAATCTAAGTTTAAGATATTTCCACCTGAAACTTTTTTTTTCAACGAATTTATTGATTGCAGTACTTTTAGTGCATTGTCAAGCTCCATCAAGAAGATATGATAGCTATGCTTAACCCACGTATACTCCTACACACAAATTGTTACCCCGTTAGGACCACATAGAGTCTTAACTTCCACGTATATTCTTGTAATGACTCTTACAGCTCAAAGCAGTTCATAATTAAGCTTTATAACACGTTTAACCATCCTACAGACCCTCGTGGATTTGTAAAATCAATCTCAACTTTTGGTGTATTTTTGTAATTTTTTCTATTCGATGAAAACTATTATTATTTACTAATGGATTTTGATATTTTAAAACTATATTGTACATTGGAATAAAGAAATACTTTCAGCTAAGTTTCAGGTCATTTCACCGGAAACATTAATTTCTAAAAAAATAATTGATTTAGTTTGAAAAAATACTAAAATCATTATTGTGAATTTAATATTTCACCAATGTATATTCTTGTACATTCTTGTAATGACTCTTACAGCTCAAAGCAGTTCATAACTAAGCCTTACGACACGTTAACCATCTTACAGACTCTTGTGGATGTTAGAATGTATTAATCTCAACCTATGGTGTATTTTCGTTATTTTTTCTACTCAGGGAACAAAACTTTTTATTTGCTAATGGATTTTGATCTTTTTTAAACTATATCGTACTTATCTAATTGTTGCGAGAATATTTATATTTAGAATTTATTTGGGCATATCCTTTTAGAGACGAAAGGAGAAATATGATGATAATCCTAAAGTATTTTAAGTGCTATGACTCTTGTGTCTACTTAAAGAGTCTCTTAACATAACATTGGCCTCAGTTTATTTATTAATCTTGAAACCATATCACTAGCACATAATTATTCTATCATATACTGACCATCATTCTGGCTTGACCTCCCATGATAATAAACATCGCAATCCCGTCTGAGTTGGGTCATTATCATCTCTACACCCCAGCCTCCCAATGTCTTTAATTAATTACAAGTTATATCCCGCACATTTACCAGATCGAAGTAACCGAAGCCAAGCTAATTCGATGCCAGGCTCAAGGCAGTATAGACGCATCACAACTTCATTTTCAATATCAAAACTTAACCTTACTAAGAACAATAAACTCGCTGACAAGTGACTTATAAACGATGATGATGGAATAATAAGATCAGACATACACAAAAAAATACAACACCTTTGATATAAACAATTAACTCATATAGAAAAATACAGTTCACTTGACACTATATGATACAACGCTATGAATGATAAGAATATTGGACATTACCTTAATCTTCCTTCCCTGTCGCTGTCCCGTACCACACTGCCAGTCTGCCACCTCGCGCTCCATTCCCAGGCCGCTGTCAAGGTCTGCAGCTGGCAACATCCCACCCCTTTCCTCACCTCCCATCCTCTTCCCCTCCTCGTCCAGCAAAACGCTTTTAACACCAGCAGTAACAAGGTGTATCTACGCTAGTCTGCGTGACCTGACAGTGGTGAGCGGAACACGCAATGATAGCAAAAAGATATATAATTGCGGTAATTTTGATACCTTACGTGGTTTTTTTTACGTATAATGTTCATATTTACGAACAGTTAAAGACTTTATTTTCTTTTTTTTCGGTATTTTTTTAATGTAACGATTTTACTCCCTGTCATGATTTAAAAAAAAAATTTTATTCAGAAAGTTGCTTGAGAATAACTCCAAATCTTGAGAGAAACACACACACACACACACACACACACACACACACACACACACACACACACACACACACACACACACACACACACACACACACACAGACACAGACACACACACACACACACACACACACACACACACACACACACACACACACACACACACACACACACACACACGCACGCACACACACACACACACACACACACACACACCACACACAACACACACACACACACACACACACACACACACACACACACACACACACACCTTCCGTCGAGAGTGCAAGAAGTTCAACGCACTAAAGAGCCACGACAACCTTCCTTCAACAACCTTACCACACATCATCATCATCATCATCATCATCATCATCATCATCATCATCATCATCATCATATCATCATCATCATCATCCACTTGACCTCAAACAACAACTATAACAGCCTGTTGATCATGTTCTTAACTCTACTGTATTCTATTACTCCATTTAACTTGATAACTCCTCCTCTGGTCCTTATATAGAATGCGTGACAACACTTATAACTTCTGAACCGACTCAGAGCACGAACAGCAGGCTTGTCACTCTTATTTGGACCACAATTTGTGTGTCTTAACCACCACCAGTTAAGTAATGACTCTATAATTTTAAGGGAATGAAATATAACCGCCTATACACCTGGCATGCAAGGAAGTTTAAAGTTAGGTGAAGTTGGTGCTAAGAAGAACTCTTTATAACGTAAACTTAGAGGCTGTGATGGAAAAAAAAAATAATTTCTTCGGGTCACAAGGCTTATTATAGAATCAGGTTTATCTATAGCTTATTTTTTTTCTGAGAGAGAGAGAGAGAGAGAGAAGAGAGAGAGAGAGAGAGAGAGAGAGAGAGAGAGAGAGAGAGAGAGAGAGAGAGAGAGAGAGAGAGAGAGAGAGAGAGAGAGAGAGAGAGAGCGAGCGAGCGAGAGAGAGAGAGAGAGAGAGAGAGAGAGAGAGAAGAGAGAGAGAGAGAGAGAGAGAGAGAGAGAGAGAGAGAGAGAGAGAGAGAGAGTTGTTATATATGTATATTTATATCACTTGTTAGCCAGAGAAAGATGATGCACTGGGAGTGGGTGCCTCTCAATGCGTGCCTACACACACACACACACACACACACACACACACACACACACACACACACACACACACACACACACACACACACACACACACACACACACACACACACACACACACACACACACACACACACACACACACACACACACACACACACACACTGTTACATGCGTAGAGCACACTTCAAGACACAAACCTTTTTCTGGTTCAGTGGTTTTTTTTCTTTTTACACTCTTTAATCGGAGAAGAAGAAAACGTGCTCCATGCACATTACATTCTTATATGTGTATGTGCGTGCATGTGTGTGTGCACTTTACTTGATTTTTCGTGACTGTGTGTTTGGGAGACGAATCTAGTCTCCAAGAATTTATTTACTTACCAAAGCAAAAAAATAAAACCAAACACAAGTATCATTTTATTTATCTTATGTATATATATATTATATATATATATATATATATATATATATATATATATATATATATATATATATATATATATATATATATATATCTTTTTATTAAATAAGATCGGTTAAAAGTCGAGGCAAGAGGATGTAAAGTAGGTTAGTTTGTTATCTATCTGTGCTGTGGAAGCATAGTTTTTTGCAGTGCATCGTAATTACATACTTTCTTTATTTACTTCAGCAGATCTTTATGCACTAGTAAGAAAAGGATCAAAGTGATCGAGATGCTACACATGCAATATGGAAAGTTATACAAAACAGTTCGTGCGTTTTTGTCAATAGAAAAAAACTAGTTAATTGGTGTAAAGCTACTAAAAAAATTATTTATTCATTAGTTTTCTTCATAATATTGAGAATCATAATAGATGTGATCGTATTTCCAATTAGTTATCTGCATAAATATTAC
>JAXIVD010001057.1:0-64170 GCA_036785275.1 Cancer borealis
GTAGTAGTAGTAGTAGTAGTAGTAGTAGTAGTAGTAGTAGTAGTAGTAGTAGTAGTAGTAGTAGTATAAAAAAAAGTAGTAGTATTAGTGACTTTTCCAGTATTATTGAGCTATATCCCTCCATGAAATAATAAAACAAACACTAATGAGAGTCCTGTATGTGTGTGTGTATTCCGTAGTGTGAGGTGGGTATGGTATATGACCAACTCGACCACGCCATCCTCAACCGATGGCTGGTGCTGGCTGATCCCGACGAGGCCACGCCCACTGTGCAGGGTATGTCATTATTACCTTATTATCATTATCATTATTATCATTATCATTATTATTATGATTATCACTATTATTATTATTATTATTATTATTATTATTATTATTATTATTATTATTAGTAGTAGTAGTAGTAGTAGTAGTAGTAGTAGTAGTAGTAGTAATAGTAGTAGTATAGTATAGTAGTACACGCATACACACCACCAGTCCACCACCACTATCACCATCACCACCTTTGCTCCCCAGGGTACCTCAAGGTGAGCGTGGCGGTGCTGGGCCCTGGTGATATGTGTCCTGACATGAGTGCAAACCAGAGTGACCAGGATGACGTGGAGGCCAACCTGCTGTGGTCCGCTGGTGTCCACCTACAGCCTGCCACCTTCGTACTCTCAGTCTTCTGTGCACAAAACCTACCCCAGAGTAAGCACATCCACTTGCTGAGGAGATAATTCGGCATTGTAGTATTTTATTTACTTTCCTATTTATCACAATTTGCATGCTATTAGCTATAATTATATATTGATGTTAAATGAAAAGTAATCTTGCGTTGTTTTCATTTATTTTATCTTTCACGCTTCTACAGTGGACGCAGGCACTATGCAGACGCTGAAACAAGTGCTAGGGGTTGGCACGCCCTCTAAGGAGCTCGTGGATCCTTACTTAGTAGCATCCTACGCTGGCAAGGAAGTGCAGACTAAGATTCTTTATACCAATGAAAACCCAGAATTCCGCCAAAATCTGTACATGGGTTTCCTCTTCCCCTCCATGTGCAACGTCATCAAAATTGTTCTCAAAGATTGGTAATTGTGAACCCAGATGTTTCCTCATGAAGGTGAATTAAGCATGAATAATTATATATAAGATGGATCCAGCCTTAAAGACACAAAGGTATAGAAATAATGTAAAGCCTCTGACAGAGAGTATTCTTGCAGGGATCGTGTAGGGGAGGACGATATCATAGGAACAGCCACCATCCCCGTCTCTGCCATTTCAGCTCCCGGAGAGGACGGTGAGTTGGTCTCCATGTCTACAGTATTCACAAACGTCTTAGAGAGAGTATAACACAAATGGGAGAAGTTAGATAATCCATACATAATAATAGAAACATCAAAAACCATGGTAACTAGTCTTCCTTTCGCTCCTTTTGTAAACGTCGCTACTATTATCACTATAATGAACGTTTGTAATTGTATGTCTCAGGTTACCTTCCCACCTTTGGTCCATCGTGGGTGAATGTGTATGGAACCCGCCGCGAGTGGGAGCTTATGGAGGGCGATGTGTCTAGGAAGATGAACAAAGGCTATGATGAAGGGTGTGCGTACAGAGGGCGTGTGTTGCTGTCCCTCCACACACAGGTTGGCTCATACCCTCCCGCCCCCACCACGGCCATCGACAACACAGAGTTCAATAAAGTGCGGGTAAGTGTACAGCGGCAGAGGCAGTCATCAATAAGTTAATATGTTTTTACCAGAAGATAAATGGTACAAGATGAAACAGATTGTGCCTTTTTACAACACAAATTGACGGCAATCACTATTCCATTCTTTTAGAGGTTCCGTGGCACCCGTAAATTCGTCGTTCTTTGCCATCTGAGCGGCGCCTGGCTACTGGAGTCTGCTGAGAAGCCTGTGGAGGTGGAAGTGTCCTTAGGGAACTTTGGCAACAAGCTAGAAAACAAAATGATACCCTCACCTTCCTCCACACATCCCGCCAACCCAGTCTTCGATGGCTGCAAGTGAGTCAGTGGTTCTGTCTCAACCTTGCTTGTCTTTTAAACTTTGAAGCAACATTTGAACACCTCAACATTCACGCCTCCATGTACACCTTCCTTCTGCAGTAATCCCTTAACACATTACCCACTCAGTGATGCTAATGTGTCCTACAGGTACTACTTCCTGCCTTGGTCTGGTGTGGAGCCGTTCGTGACTGTACACTGTGACTTTGAGGACGTGACACACCGCCTTCACAGCGTCAACCACATCATCTCCATCATCAACGTGAGTATCATCACACACACACACACACACACACACACACACACACACACACACACACACACAGATTTACTCATCCACATACCATGACTCAGTTCCTTAAATTCTAAACTCAATATTCTACACGCAAGAAGGTGAATACAATGAAATTACCCTTATATTATTTTCTTGTTGACTTTTCTTAGAAGCGTAGATACGTTTGCTATTCCTGTGGTTGTTTATTGTCTTTTTCCTGGTGCAGATGCTGAAGAAGGACCTGACAGCCCTCCGTTCCCTGCTGCGTAGTAATGAGGAGGACAAGGAGATGAAGGATGCTGTTTCAGGAGCAATATCTAGGCTAGTGGAGGCTTGCAGGTAAGAATGTAAAAGTACTTTGCTGCCTCATGACTTCGTTCATCACTTATTCAACACTTTCCATATACTCATAGATACGTTTTGTTCTTTCATAAATTAACTTTTTTTTCTAATACATATTGAAGATTTATGTTCATTATATATCCTTATATTCGTGATGAACATATCTCCCACGCCTTCCTTTCCTTAAACGCTTCCCTATCTCTCAGTATTAGACCAAAATATCCCCTTTTCCTTGCCTGAGAGATACATTTTACACTATTAAGGAAAGATTGTGTAATACCCCAACACCCTCATCTCCTCACAGCTTAGAACTCCCTGAAGTGGACCCTGTGAGGCACGCTGAGACCTCACTTGATATTAATCTGAGGGTGCGGAGACGAAGAGAGTTGGATCAGGTGAAGAAGGCCATGCAGGAACTAGATGCAACCGACACTCAGCTTGTGACTGGGGAGCTGGAGTCTGTCCTTGGCCGGCTGGAAAACCTAGCAGTGGAGGTGAGACAGCTTAAGAAGTTCATTTACCATTCATCAGTTATTAGAAAGGACTAGGAGATTTAAGAACCTTTACATTATACCCACACATGACACCATTCTGTTTCCATCCCTCACCTACTTATAACCCTACTCCTGAATCCTACCTGATCCTGCTGCTGACCATCCTTGACCCCACAGTCCCAGTCCAGCATCCCGGATGTGTTCCTGTGGTTGATGAGTGGCACGCGACGCCTGGCATACGTACGCATTCCCGCCCACTCGGTCTTGCACGCCCATGAACCCACAGCCCAGGGAATGCTCTCCGGCAAATTCAACACCTACGCCCTCACCAACCCAGGTCTGTATGCAGTGTAGACGTGTATGTGTCCGTATGTATGAGGAATATTTCTTCAGTTAGTTAGTTAGTTAGTTAGTTTTTTTTTTTTTTTTTTTTTTTACATTAAAAGAGTACTGGCTAAGGGAAAAATAAATTTATAAGAAAACATCCCACTTGTCGCCAGAACCTGATGTTGTGTGATGCTAAGGCTCAGAATACCTAGTGTTGTGCTGAAGTTTGATGTGTTAAGAAAAGCTAGTAAGCAGTATAGATATAACAATGTGTTTAGTATGACTACTCCCATTACCAACTTGATGTAAGTGGCAGTCACGGATTAGACTTGAGTAAAAGCCTATAAAGTATATCCTTGTAAGGCAACCCACTGTTCTGCAGACAATGAGTCTCGGTGGGGCCTTGGTGGGGTGGTGCGAGCCTCCGTGTGGCTGGGCCGAGAGGAAGACCTACGCACCTGGTGGGACATGAGGCCAGACCTGCAGCTCACCGTCTACGCTGAAGCCTATGAAAACCAGGTAAAGAAAAAAAAGGTGTTAGATGGATTGGGGAGTGTGAGTAAATGAGAACACTGTACACAAAGTAAGAAAGCTCCTCAAAAAAATATAGAAAGGAACCAGTACCATAGTGATGCCTCAAGTGTGTTGCATGAGAGTGGGTAATGCAACACTATGACCATGTGTTCCCAGGTGGTGCCTGTGCCCGGCAGTGGGAAGTGGAATGACAGTGGACTGCTTATGACACGGCCAAAGTTTTCTGATGCTGATGGTATGCTGAACCTTCCTCGAGAGGACTTCACTTCTCCTGAAGGCTGGGTCTTCCAAGGGGACTGGTTTGTGGACCCGGACCCCAGGTGAGCACATGAGTACATAGGAAGATTGCTTGTGTGAAGTAATAACTGAAGGAGCCATTGATACAGCCGTTAAACTCGCCCCAAGATGGATTCAAAAGTTTCAATCAAGAAAATATTGTAAAAATTAATTTGTTTGAACTGCATAAAAAATACGTTTTTTTCCGATGAAGTATAGACACTTGGAATGGATGGAAAGAAGAGGTGATAATAGCAAAGAATTTACAATAACAATAACAACAAAAAACAGGACAAATATTCCCTAGTTTTCCTTTGTGCTTCCCAGTGTGATGTTTGCCGCTGATGCCGGGCGGCAGCTCTTCACGGAGGAAGTGTTTGAACAGCAGCTGCGTCTCCCCGGTGGTGCGTGGGTGCCAGCCCCAAACTCATGGACAGATGCACGCAATGATCCAGCCACCAGCAGGGACGAGATTGGGCTGCCTGAGGGCTGGGCATGGCGAGACCTGTGGTCGGTAAGAAGCACAAACTATTTTGTCTTCTCATAATGCGTTGTAATTTTACACTAGATTGAGATCATGACTATGTGGCTTTAGTAAGTCTGTTTTTGATGAAAATTATCATGAAAGTGTGGAGGGTCTTGAAAAAGGCTGTAAAAATGGAGCAGAACTCAACATTTTATCCTTCCATGCCTTGCTTATCTATACGAATGCCTTCTATAAAAGTCTCAATATCAAACAACATTACAGTAGGTAATGCATTACTCTACTCTGTAGTCTTTGTCTTTTACTGTAAGTCACAGAAAATTTAATTATTGATAGTGATAAATGACAAAGCAAACTCATAAACATTTTCAAAGCTAGTTCATACATTGTCAAAATGTTGTATGCAGTTTTCAAAGCAGCTCATGTGTGTGTGTGTGTGATCCTCAGTTTGACTTGCAACGTGCAGTAGACGGAGAAGGCTGGGAGTTCACCGTGGAGTCTGGCGGCCTTGTGGGCTGGTCACCACAGGAGAAAATATACCACACAAGGAGACGGCGCCGCTGGATCAGGGAGCGACACCTTGTGCAGAAGGTGGAGAAGGTAAGTAGTGCTGCTGAGGAGGAGGAGGAGGAGGAGGAGGAAGGAAAAGGAAAGGCATAGGTGTGGAGAGAAATAAAATCCAGTCAAGAAGAAAGGAGGTGAGATAGAGATGATAAAATGATGATAGTGAAGGCAGCAATAGTGAAGGCGGTGCCAATGCAGTTATCTTATTGCATCTTATTCCTGCATCCCTACAGAAGGAGACAATGCCGGTGGATGGGTGGGAGTACGCACCGCTCTTCCGCCTTCAGTTCCATGCTATTGAACGGAAAGTGGACATGGTAAGAAGAAGAAGATGGAGGAGGCGCCTGGTGCCCTCCCAGCCCGGCCTGCCCCCAACACCCAGGCTCTCCATTACAACTGGCAAAGGTGGATGACACACTAATAATAATAATAATAATAATAATAATAATAATAATAATAATAATAATAACAATAACAATAACAATAATAATAAAACCTACTACTACTTACCTTTATATTTTTTTGTGCAGGGGATGAGCAGTTCTCCCAACTCACCTGTCCTCGTATGTACCTGTTGAGTGCTGAGCGTCACCTGTACCAGCTCCGAACACACATCTACCAGGCACGAGACCTTATCCCAGGAGACAAGACAGGACTCGCTGGTGGGTTGAGTTCTTGTATTAGACATGTTTTATACAATTGCAACCCACATCGACAAGATATTTAACCTGTACCGTCCTCTCCCACAGACCCTTATGCTGTGGTGAGCTTCTGTAATGGTACACAGCAAACTGAGAAGCAGATGAAGACCCTCTGCCCAACGTGGGACCAGACACTCTTATTTGATGATGTTCAGCTGACTGGCCGAGTTGATGATGCTGCCCTACAAGCCCCCAAGGTGGTGGTGGAGGTGTTTGACTGGGACGCTCGGGTATGTACTCACGACACTCACACGGAAAGGAGAGTTCAGACTGTATGCTCTTGTCTTCTTATTTATATTCGTTTTCTTGTTTTTTTAAGATCATTTGCTTGCTTGAGACAGACTTAAGTGAGGTTAGACAAGAATAATTAACGCACACCTAATTTTGAGCCTCGGTTTTAGCAGGTTTAAGTCAAGCAGAGAAGATTGCCTTTCAATAATGAGTTGGTTTCATTTCCTTATTGTCACATTTCATCTAATAGTAGTTCATTAAAGTAAGTCCGACTCATTATTGTTCTGGTGTTGTGAAGTAATGGTTCTGTGTCCCCCCAAGGGTGCTCCAGAGTACCTTGGGCGTGTGTTCTGCCAGCCGGCCGTGGTGGTGCCATCCAGCGGGTACAAGCCTCTGCCCCTCAAGTGGCACCAACTCTCACAGGGCAATGACAAGCAAGGTATTACTCAGACTGCATGCACAAAATAATGTGACTCATACTGTTTAAATATAGTTCTGCTGATTTCCTAAATTGAATCGTCTCATTTAATTTAGTATCACATAATTTTGACTAATTTTTTTTTTTTTTTTTTTTTTATTTATTTATTTATTTATTTATTTTTTTTTTTATATATATATATATATATATATATATATATATATATATATATATATATATATATATATATATATATATATAAATATCTTTAATGGCTTTTTATTGATAATTATGTGTAATGATGTTGCAACATCAGTTGTCATCTGACACTTAAAGTAAATATATCTCTGAAAAGACTGAATATGTAGATGGAATTGGTTTACACTTCTTCATTACCAATTTGTACACCTGACCCACCTCTATGATCAGGGGAGTTGCTTGCGTCCTTTGAGCTTCTGTTGAAAGACGGAGAGGAGGAGCTGCCCATGCTGCCTCCCACCCGCCATGGAGGGGACCTGTACATGGTGCCCTTCGGTGTGCGTCCTCTGCTGCAGCGCACTAGGATAGAGGTGAGGCTGACTCAACTTATAATGATGTGTATTCTCACACTTTATTTTATTTTATTGTCTGTTTGCTATATCAGATATTCTCATTTAGTTTTTTTTTTTAATCAGACGTAGGCTGTTTTGCTGTATTTTTGTAAACCTGTAATATCTTCCTTCCGTGTTTGTTGTGTGGTGCAGATCTTGTGCTGGGGAATGAGGAACATGGCCACGTATGAGTTGCAGTCCATCACACGGCCGTCCATTGAGTTTGAGTGTGGTGGTGAGCGCATCACCTCACCCACCATGAAGAACCTACGCATCAACCCAAACTTTGACAAACCACACCTTGTTTTTGATGTGGTAAGTAATGCAGTGATGGGAGTTCACTAGTAGTAAAGTATTATGATATGCATATTTGTATATATGTATGTATTTTTTTTCCAATGTATCGTTTAATGTGGCTTAATGTACTTTTTCACTTGACCAATCCTATGTGTTATCTTCAGGAGCTGCCGAGGGAGGCGTTGTACATGCCTCCACTCTCACTGCGGGTGGTGGATCACAGAGCCTTTGGCAGCAAGCCTGTGGTGGCCACGGCGGTGGTGAGTGCACTGCAACGCTACACTGTGGAGCCCAAGGCAACCAGGTGGGTTCATGAACACAAGGTGATGATGGTAAAGTACTCATAGGAATCCTCACCTTTCAGATAGATCAAAGTACAGTATACTCACCTTTCATATACCTGTGACACCAATCACCACCTGGGTTTGTTATGCTAAAACAACACTAATGGTTTTTGTAATACATTTTTTTTTTTTTACATTTTTTGTAGAACTTGTTATTGATATAGATTACTGTTGCATTTATTTATTTATTAATTTATTTGTTTATTAATTTATTTGTTTGTTTGTTTATTCTTGTATCACTATTTACTTACATCCTACAGCATGGGCTATAGCTCAGTGTGACAGCTGAAGAGTAGCATATTGTAATTGTTCTACTTATTAACTTTTTCACAATGTTTGTGTTTATGTGCAACTTCTGCATTCATATAAAAAAAAAAGCAGGAATGGAGGAAGCTATCTGATCATCCGTAGCCGGATGGTCAGTGTTTCCATAATTTGAACAAGGATTCATACATTCTATACTTTACCAGTAGCTCTTTATTATCTTTCCATGTGCATGATGCTTTATTTTCCTTGCAAGTTATGTGCCAGCTGTATTTTCCCTTCTGTCTCCAGGAGGAAACGTAAGGGCAAGAAGCCTCTCCTCGGCCAAAGGTATACTGTGCTATTTGTCAATATAATTCCTACTGTTTTCTATCTCGAGGCTTATTATTATCTCACTCTGGACATGCTGGTGGTGGGCCTCTGTTTCCTTACTGTATCCTTGTAAATAATTAAATGTAAGATATTTTCATGATAACTGTTATGTAGCTAAATGATCATGCTTTAGGATGGGATGCTTTTTGAATGATGTGCTAGTTTGTTATTTTTTAGTCTGTCTTGCTTGGTTTGATTGGAGCTTTAGTAGTAGTAGTAGTTGTAGTAGTAGTAGTAGTAGTAGTAGTAGTAGTAGTAGTAGTAGTAGTAGTAGTAGTAGTAGTAGTAGTTCTCTTTCATTCTTCTCCTTCCTTAGGCAACATCTACTGTGTGGAGATGAAGATAATTGTTACTGGTATTGATGCTTTCTGTTTTTCATTGATCTGTGTAAAGGAGGATGTAAAAGGCTATGTAGCTATAGTATGTACTCTGTTTCCTGCATTCTAACCCTTAACTCCGTAGTATTACACAAGCACTCCTGATCATTGTACAAATACTTCTTGATTGTCCTGAACATTCTTTTGCCTTTGTAGTTTTAGTATGAAAGATGCATTTTATTTTTTTTATAAGTAGTATATAGGTTTTGGTTTAGTTGTTCAAAAATACAAGTGCTATAGTTTTAAAGAGCAATTGAATATGTGTAAAAATAAAAGTACAGCTAATAAATACCATGTCAGATGCAATAGTTATATCATGTAAAAATATCAGTTCCTCTTTACAAATGAACTTTTCTCTTTTAGACTCAAACTAAAATCTGCTCAAAGAAATCCATATTTATGAGAAAGTAATGATTGATTTGCTTTGTTCTCTATTTTGTGTTTACTTCTGCAGAGACAGTTTGGCAGTGACCTCCCTCACTCGCCTGGATAGCAAGACACTGGTTGACAAGGTTAGTGTGTGTGTTTGTGTTGAGGCTCGTTGATGTTAGGCAGAATCAGGAATATGACTCTGATGCCGTGATAATTTGAAATGTTTAATGTTACCTTAATATATAACCATTTTAAAAGGAGTATGTCAGTGTTGTATTATATGTTGCTTCATTGATGTTACGCACAGTTTTGTTTGCATGTTATTTTTTGTTTTATAGACTAGTTTAATGTCATTGCATATTTATGGTCATGATTATGTTACCTGTGGCTTTTTTGTTTTATATATATACATGCTGAAGGGCAACCATGCTCTCCTTAGTGATAAATGATATAATATTGGATCACCTTAGTTTGTGTGTCAAATTACTTTAGTTTTTGTGTTTTGTTGAGTGTTAGTAATACAATACACGATTTGGCTTCACGGCTTTGAAATGAAGTGGTGTTAGTGAATGCTATGCTGCCTCTCTTGATGTCCTGCTTCGTGATGCATAAGACTTGTAGAAAGCTGAAACAGATTATTCATACATCATTCCATTCCAAGAGTTCAAAAAATTCATACTTTATAATATGCTACAAAATATATTCAAGGCTTCACTGCAATAGCTTCTTTATGAAAACCAAAATTATGTACAAAAACCTTGGAAGTTCATCTTTTATATACATGTTTTGGAAAGATATGAAATAGTGAAACAAACACATGATTGAACCTTCTTTGTGGGGTGTTGAGCGTGGTGTGTAGTGTGTGTTTAAGTGTGTTAGTGTGTGTTGAAGTGTGTAGTGTTGTGTGTCTCATGGGTAGTGATCTAGGTGCTGGGTGTGTGTGCGGCAGAGATTATAGTTTCCAGTTGTCCATTGGTGTTGGTGTTACGTAGCGTGTTATGTGTTGCCTTTGTCGGGTAAAGTGTGACATTATGTGGTAGGAGAGGAGGGATAATATTTTTTTTTATCTTTGCATTGTCATTATTATCGTAATCATTATGATTTTGTAGATAGTTTGACTTAAGTTCATATTGTTTTCAGTATGCATGTAGTGAACAGATGTGGTGTTGAAAGAAATGTTATATGTATACTATATCGTGGATAGGAAAAAAATTCATGAAATACGTATTTAGAAAAGATGAATTATGTTACACTATTGGGAAGAAAAAATACTGAAATATCTTACCAAAAAAATGTTAATGTAGAATGCTCAAAAATACCGTAAATCTGATGAAACTTAAAAAAAAAACTTGGAATTACAGTCACATTGAGAAATATTAAAACAAAAAAATGTTTCAGATTTTTAACAGAAGACACAAACACAAACTCACTCAGATAGATTAAAATAAGAGACACAAATGCATGTTGGAAGCTTAACACGTTACACTCGATAGAGGGAAAGGTTAAATTCCAACACAATGGAATCCTTTAGAATGACGGTCTATACTTGTGTTACTTCGTGCATTCACATATTCAAACATTTTCTCCAGGAACCTCACAACCGACCTACCCCAAGTCACGCCCAGTCCTCACGGGAGGTTAGTTCCTTGGCTTCCTAACCCACATTGATCTCTAACACATGTATTATTGTTGCATGTTGGGTATTCCTCACTCCCCTTTATCTTGTATACCTAATCATTATACTTGTCTATGTAGTTCTTGTTGTTGTCTGTCCTTCCTTTTACCTTGAACCATGATAAGTTATCCTTTCACTTCTGTTCTATAGCATCCTTTCTCCCTAAATAACCAGATCACATCCTTCTTATCTTTTCCTTCCTTCCAAGAAATCTTTGCTCAAACAGTCCTGTCCCTCACTCTCCATACAAACATTTCTTCACTTTTACTCTCTATTACAGCACAATGCAAGTGGAAGAGGTAAGTACACTGATCAATTTGTTCACTCTATATTTATGATTGCTATATAGTGTGTAGTCAAAAAGGCTACTCACAATTCTGCAATGAAAACCTTATTGATGTGATTATGGCTGTGTGTGCTTGAGACAATCACCTTAAGTCCACTTGTATCATTGTTTCCTTATGATTCGCCCTCAGCCGGGCACGGTGGATGTAGATGTGGATTGGTGGGCCAAGTACTACGCCTCAAGTGGCCAGCTAGAGAGAGCTGGTTCCTACTTAAACAAAGGGTGAGTACTCCTTCCCTTATGACTACAATCTGAATCAAATGTTTAAGCAGTATTGTTCAAAATTTGATCAAGATTAATAAGTACTGTATATCATTTTTCTAGGATCGTTTCATCTTACTTTCTTAATTATTTAAAAATATGCTTCTTTATGTCACTGTTGGTATAAAATGTACTCATTGTAGACTTTTCTATATCATATCAATGCACCATTACATTGATCTCACTCAAGATATGTACTACTTCATTCTTAAGCTGTTAGTAACATGTAATAATGAATAGAAAGGATGTACTGTAAGTCATTCCTCTTAGCCTCTCAGTACCCCATCAGGTATGAGAAGCTGGATGTGCTGCACGGAACACTGGAGGACGAGACGAGATTCTCTGGCTTCAAGGATATGATAGACACAGTGCCATTGTTCCGAGGCCGAGGTGACAAGGCCCAGCTGGCAGGAGAGTTCAAGGTAAAGCTTCTCGTACACAAGTAAGATAGCGGTGTAATAGTAGTAACAATAGTAATAGTAATAGTAAACAAGGATGAAATACAAAACACTACTCGCCATGTTTACAAAGCAGTGGCGGTGACAACATACTATATATTTAACGAAGATAGAATTTACAAAGTAGCGAGCTATACTTTCCTACTCAGCAGACATTTAAATCCAGGACTCCCTTCCTCTCACCTCCAGGGAACGTTCCGCATGTACCCGCTGTCCTCGGAGGAGCCTGACGACCCTCCCTTGATCCTTAGCGGCTACCCAACCTCAGACTTACAGGAGGTGGTGGTGAGGGTGCATGTGGTGCTGGGACAAGACCTCGCCCCTAAGGATGCCGGGTGCTCCTCAGACCCTTATGTGGTGGTGAAGTTAGGCAAGAATACAAAGTCCTCTAAGGATGATTACCGACCAAACACACTCAACCCCATCTTTGGACAGTAGGTTTGAGGCGGTGCGATGGGGTGTCTTGCCAATGTATTTTTCTTATTATTGTAGCTATTCAAAATCTGTTACATAAGAGTTTCAAGCTAAAGAGAAACTATATTCACTGAGCCAAAAAAAAAAGAAGAAAAATCACATACAAGAAAGCTATTGAAATTAATCCGTTGACAGTTTTGTATTAGATGACCCACTGAACTTTTTTTGAATGCCTCCACAGAGTGTTTGAAGTGTTTGGGACGCTACCACTCCACAAGGACCTCACCATACAAGTGTGGGACTATGATACTATCTCATCTGATGACCTCATTGGCGAGACTGTCATTGACCTTGAGAACCGTTACTTGACCCGCCACCGTGCCACCGTAGGCTTACCGCGGCAGTACCACGTGTGAGTGAGGGAGTTGTAGTGCCACGTGTGATTTCTGGTTCATAGTAATGTCGCATACAAATGGTGGATTCATACGTCTTTCAGCAGTAGTAAATGAATATAAGATTAATTAAAACATCTCTGCTATACATTTCACTTGGAGACTCGTAATCCATTAAAAACAACATAACTGATTAGTGACCAGAGTTTGTATTGAATGAACTTACACAGGAGTGGAAGCAACATGTGGCGAGACGTAGAACTTCCCTCAGAGATCCTTGCAAATGTGGCTCGGGAGAGGAACTTAGAAGGACCTCTGTGGCATCAGCAGCCCTTGAGCCTCACCCTCGGGGGCATCAGCTATACCCTCACAGAGTTTGGTAAGGGACGACACAAACCTTTCCTGTCTGACATATTTATTAGTTTGAATAAGTAATTGTGAGTGTTAGCGATTAATGAATATAAGCAACAGTTACAGTAGTTTATCAAATCTCTAATATATAATAGGACAATATACAAGTAATAGTTTTTCTCTGTGCCTTGACAAGCTATAAACAATATCTATATATTTTTTTTATCCTTCCTCCCTCAGAGCATCCAGATGTCATGTTGCCAGCCACTTTAGGGAACACCAGGGAGCGTCTGGCCCTTCATGTGTTGCATAAGGCAGTGCCCCTCGTCCCTGAGCACGTGGAGAACAGGCCCCTCATGCACCCATCCAACCCAGGCATCCCACAGGGGCAGCTCAAGCTTTGGGTGGACCTGTTCCCCTCTGCCGGGTCTGGCCAAACCCTGCCACCCAAAGTTGACATCACACCCCGACAACCTCATAAGCAAGTCTCAATACATGTTTATATGAGTTTTATTTTATTTTACAATTTACTCTGTTACCTTTTGTTGTCTGTGATGCATGTTTTTTGGTGGGATTTGACAGGAATTTTTAAAGTTTTTTGTTGTGAATGGACTCAAATATGACAAAAAAGGTTATGTAATCAGCTTAAAATAACGAGGTCTATCTTTCCCTCAGATATTTGCTGCGAGTGTCAGTGTTCAACGTGTTTGAGGCGCCTCTGCAGGAGACTTCTGCCGTGGGTGGAGAGAAGATGAGTGATGTGTATGTGAAGGGATGGCTACAAGGCACCAACAATGTACAGAAGACTGACACTCATTACAGGTACATACGACAGATGTATTTTAGATCACAATATATATATATTTTAAACCTATTCATCTTTTGCCTCCATAACTTAGCCTATGATTGCATGATTCAGGTGACAGTGTAGGTGACGGCGTGTGTCCATTGTGGAGTTGAATGTAAAATAGATAAGATATAAGAGAAAATTTCCCTCCCCTTCCAGCCGCAACACTTCCCTTTCAACCACTCCTACACCTTTCCCTCCCTCAGATGCATGGATGGGGAGGCTAACTTCAACTGGCGCTTCGTCTTCCCACTTGAAATGCTTGAAGCTGAACAAGTAATGTTGGTGGAGTACAAGGAACACCCTTGGAGTCTGTCCTCCACCAAGCAGCACCGGCCACCCCAACTCACCTTCCAGCTGTGGGATAATGACCTCATTCTTAGAGACGACTACTTAAGTAAGACATGCACACGCGCACAGGCGCACACACACACTTTACTTTACTTTACTTTAGAAACACACTTGCTTCATGCACAGGAAAGGTCACGAAGCTATCCAGTAATTTTCTTTTCATGTACTGTGCTTTGTAATAGCCATGTATCCAACAATACAAAAATCCACTTGATACCACAGACACACTAATGAGATATCTATGACCAGGTGAGATGACCCTTGACCTGTGCCACCTGCCCAAGCCAGCCAAGTCCCTGAGAGGGGTAGGGCCAGCACAGGTGCCACAGATGATGGGTAATGGCACCTCCAATGCGGTGGCCATCACATTCCTGGATGACCACTCAGCGTCTGTCAATCTGTTTGAGGCCAAGAGAGTATATGGTTACTTCCCCTTCACCCGTGTGGAGGAGGGAGTCACGGAGATTGCTGTAAGTACCGAAGGAGTTATAAAAAAGTAAATAAAAGATATGTAATAATGGTGAGGAATATATACAGCAAGAAGTACTGTTGTCATGTGCAAATAATACCTTGCTTCCCTCGCTGATCTTTGATGGGATAATTAACAGTTTTATAAGTATGATATGAACAACTAGATCATGACATACTTTGATATATCCTTCTTAGGGCAAGATAGAAATGGAGTTGGAGGTGGTGACGGAAGAGGAAAGTAAACTGAGGCCAGCTGGACAAGGGAGAGATGAACCAAACATGAACCCCAAGCTGCCTGAGCCCAAGTAAGTAGGAAAAAAAGAAAATATCATGGGCGTGATGAAGCCTCTTAGATTCTCGATGCAAAAGGAAAACTTGCGATATTTACCAAATGAAGTTTAGTATTTAAGTTTAGATAAAGGTTTGTTAAGGGATTGAAGTCCTTATGTAGATCAAGTAAAGCTGATTGGACTATTAATGAGGTTAATGGAATATATGAATGATTGCTACGCGGGTGAATGTAAAGTTATTTTGGAAGGTAAGTAAATGAAATAAATAGGATGATTGTGTAGTGAAGTAATGCACCGCTTGATCCTTGCAGCCGGCCAGCCACGTCCTTCCTGTGGCTGTCATCTCCGTGGAAGTCCTTCAAACACATCCTGTGGAAGAATTACAAGTGGTATTGTATCACCTTCGTCATCCTTTTCATCTTGTTCCTGTTCCTCTTCCTCTTCCTTTACTCCTTCCCAGTAAGTATAAACGGCTTATAATTAATTATGTCTTAAACTAGTTTCATTCCATATGATGTTTATTTTATATATGTTTTCTAACCTAGAGTCAAATTGTATATGATATGGATCTGTGTCAAGTAACTTAGGACGAAAAAAATTAACTTGGTGAACGCAAATGCCAGGAGAGTTGTGTGTGTTAGAATTAGTGAAACCTACATCAATATCCCTGCTTACTAGATATTCATTAATTTGCTATGTATACAGCAATGTATACAGTATATGTATACAGTAATGTGTGATGTTGTTAGAGTTTGAGAGTGAAAAAATGTACCCAAAGTTTTAGTACACTAGTTATGTGTGATGTGTAATGTGACCCCAAACAGGTAGAAAGGTAGTTATAGTGGTAATAGTAACACTTAATCACCTCTCCTCCCCCCCCACCAAGGGCGCCACCGTTGAGTACCTCCTCGGCACATACTGAGGGTGTGGTCAAGCCAATCAGGATGTCATCATACTCGTTACTGCTGCTGCTGCCACCTGCCTGCTTGTCCCTTCACCTTGCATGGAGCGGGGAGCTTCATCTCATATATAGCAAAGATTTAATTGTAATTTATTATACTAGTAAACTTTTACACCATTGTTTCTAGTTTTAATTGTGGATGTGATGGGCGTTGTGTGAAACCATATAATTGTTTCACTGCTAGTTGAATGAGTAGTTACTATGTATGTAATTACGGCTTGTTATATGCATATTGGTTATTTATTTTAACTTCCGGATGTTATGTTTACTTATGAATCAGATATATATAAGGAAACGGGAATATGTTGTTAGATAAAGTTTTCCTGATGCATTAGTAAGATAATAACCACTTGTAAGTCAAAATTGTTGGATCGAATGAGATACGATACTTCAGAAACAGGTTTGTCACTGTGTTGGGAAGGGCGAATCCGTCATTCCAGGAGGGACGTGCGTGGTGGCAGGACGTGTGCCGCTCAGTGTGGCTGCAAGAAAGGAATACTCCAGCATTACCAAGGTGAGGGACGTTCTATTGTGTATATATCATGGTGCATCATAATAGGACATCCTGCTGCTAGTTTGGAGAGTTGAATATGTCTAAATAAGGAAGATAGGCGGCTATTGTCTCATACAGCTGGCGTGTTGGGTAAGGTACGAGCCGCCATATTGTAAGAAAAATATAATTACATAACGACCCATTTGAGAAGGTTAAGAAGTTATTACGATGTGTGCTGCCTCTTAATGCTAAAGACGTGTCGTTATGAAGGTATACGTGCAGCTTGGTTTAGTTTGGCAATGCAACATAAAATAATGAGTCATATATAAATGCAACAATCAATTATATGATGGTTTGGTTAATCTGCATAACTACTGCTTGGACGCTGTAGATATAAATATGGTCCTATATACTTACACTACTATACATACTATATAATTATAAACAAATATAGGATATGTATGGCAATCAGGAAAGTAGTTATGCAGATTTAACTTATCTTTTTTCTAAATTCTCTCAATACCACACCTTGTTTTAATCATCAATAGCTGTAATTCCATATGGGGATATTTCCTCAGGTATTTACTCCAATATATAATGATTTACTCGGGTGACACATATTATAATTAGTTGTTAGTTAGTTGTTCACCATAGCATTATCCTAACATTCCTCACACACCCTAACTTTCTGATTCATGTCCCCTTATCCATATCTTGTATTCATCTTTGTGCGAGTTTTCATGAACTTGACAAAATTAGAATGTTGATATCAGCTTCACAAGACTTGCTCTTCTTTCATATCAAATTTGTCTTAACATTTCCATTTCTTCATCCACGTTTGTAGTTTCCTCTTGGATTATCTCTTGCCACCCTCCTCTACTCCCTCTCTGTTTAATTGGCAGCACTTAATCTTTACTTTATATGTATTCATTAATGTCTTCACCTTCAGATGTGAGCGTGATACCCACAGTAGTTGGCTGGTGGCTGGGTCCTCTTGTGGATGGAGGTTTGAAGCTGAAAAAGGACTAAGCTGTCTTGCATAGTTGTTTAGCGCCACAGAGGTATATAGTCATGGCAGCTTCATCATGTTTGAAAGGTTTGAATTTCCTGATATTTTGTTGGACATGATTTTTTTTTCTGAATTTCACCAACATTCACCATCATACATATATTAATTTTTGATGCTCACATTATCTATTTTTCCTAACATTTTCATCATATACATCAACAACATATAAGTATTTTTCTTACAGTACTTATCAGCAAGCGAAGCAGACACAATATGAGTCAGTCTACTCTGGTGGCGTTGGTCAGTGAATGGGATGACAGCTGAGGACGGTGATGTAGTGTGAAGGATGATGCCGTGCTTCCAACACACACACCAATGCACATGGATGGCAAATGGAAGTAAGTGTCAAGGCTGCACATTGTATAGTAATTAGTCACTTTTGGGAGTCCAGTAATAGGTCACTATCTCCAGATAGAGCTCTTACATTTCTTTTTTTTAATCAGGCAAAACTTTTGTTAACTTCACCTGTAATGAACAGCAAATAATGCTCTTAAGGGACTAGGTTCTCCAGTACATGTTAGCTATTTGATGTGGTGTCTGGTTTTGTTTGTATAAGTTTTAATTTCCTATGTTAAGGTCGCACGTCAGCGACCAAGTTTAGTGAATATTGGGTCATTAAGGATGATTACAAAGGAAGGAGGCTGAGGAACCAACGCTAGGATGGTTTCTTTCTACAGTCCACAGGGGGGAGGAAAGATTATATTCAGGGACTCCCTGAAGCCTAAATATTTGTCCTAGTGTCAGGAGAGAGGAGATATGTTGAGGGTTCAACCAATCTCTCTCCTCCTTTACGCCTTGTTAGAAGAAACAATACAGATGGGCTCTCTAGTCCCATTACCTCTGTATTTGTTGTCAGTGGAGGCAGTAACAAGTAACGTACACATTTATTTAAGGTAGGGAATGAATATAAAACTAATACGTACAGAAATTTATTTTCTTTATCTTACTTAGCACTGGAATGCATAAATTAAATCTTGTTGAAAGCTGCAATGTCAACGCTCTGGACCTGAAATTATATATACAAAACTTTAATATTTTGTTCAGAAATAATGTAATACTTAATTTTACATATGAATTATGCAACACAAGCTTTATATATAGACAATTGTCAAAGTTAATTTCCAGATTACTTACAAAGTCCTCATTTTCTTGAATCTTTTCAATAAGATCATCTATAGAGACTTTCTCATCCTCAACTATGCACAGGATGGAAAGTTTCTTGATCCCAAATGCTAGTGGCATCAGTTTAGCTGAAAAGAAAGAGATGTTAATTCAACTAGCTTGGTTAATATCTAATAATAATGACTTTTTGCAGAGTGGTCAGAGCACGGAAAAGGAAAAGGTGAACTCGGTGTCCTGAGTTTGAATCCCATTTTTCATTTTTCAAGCTATCGTTGAGTGCACTGGCAGTCAAAGACGTGTCTTTGACTGCCAGTGCATCAGGGTGCAGCATGAACAGCCAACAAACATTTCCTACAGGGCATCAGAGCCATGCAATATAGCCTAAAAAGAGTGGAGTTATTGGCCCATACTCTGATCAACCCAATGCATCAGGAGATTGCACAAGATTGAGCCTACAGAGTTGTCCAAGGCTATTCATTCATGCCCGTAGGCCTCAATCATGGAATGGCAGTTGAATGGATATCTGACCTTGCATGGAGATAGAGAACTACCAGACGAATGGAAGAAAGCAATTATTATACCCTTGCATAAAGGTAAAGATGAGGGATAAGTTTGCCTAGTGTGCCAGGAAAAGTCCTGATGGAGATGAACTTCTGCTGAAACAGTGTTACTGTTATGGGAATTTGAATGTGACCTTGATGCTGGGGAAGGAAGTGAGGCATCAATGAAAGGTTTTGTTATAAAGGCTTCACATAAGAGATAATTTCACTCTTGCATACACAGTCTGGAAGGTCTTTTCCTTTGAATGTAATTTTTGCAATATTTGCAAAGTACTTTCAGCAGCCATGAGGGTTAACAGTAAAGCAGGATGCATGAGCAGTATATCATGCATTTGTAAGGAGTTTAAGGAGTTCAGAAGAACAGTCCGGCCAACTAACGTCCACTGGGTAGACTTCACAAGGTATGAAAACGGTACAACTCTATCTTATCACATTTAAATTCCCTGTGAAGTCTGCCCAGTGGGCGTCAGTTGGCCGGACTGTTCTTCTGAACTCCTTACAAATGCATGATATACTGCTCATGTATCCTGCTTTACTGTTAACCCTCATGGCTGCTGCAAGTACTTGACAAAAATTACATTCAAAGGAAACTATCTTCCAGACCCTGTATAAAGGTGAAACCATCTCTGATATTGAAGTCTTTATACCAAAACCTTTCATTGATGCCTCACTTCTTTTCCCAGACTCTAGAAGTTCATGCCCACCCCCACTACCTACACCCCTCCCTTTCAGCTACATCTACAAGAAAATTTCTTCTTTACCTCCTATTAATTTGATGAATATACTCTACCATTTACCCAACATTATCCAGACCACTCACCAGCACCCCAAAGAAGACCATCCATTTGAATCTTCCTGACTTCTTCCTCCATCACCGCCATGTCGGTCTCATCATCCCAAGGTTTGCAGTCAAGGAGGACGGAAGACTTGGCAATGGGACCGGGTTTCTTGGACTTCTTCTCTGCATATTCCTTAAGGCGTTGCTCCCTCACCTTGGCTGCTGCTTCATCTTCCTGTGTAATAAAAGAATAATTTAACATGTCTGTCATTTATCCTCTCATTTAACCAACGTCAAAACACTATATAATGGTGACGTAAACCATTTCAGATATTTTCCTGTTATTGATCAATCTCTATATCACTACGACTGTTTCACAATGATGATTTCACATATATAACAAACTTATATAAAACAAGCATAATGGTAGATCAATAAGGTAAAGACCGACCAACCTCTTCATCGTCTGAGCCAAAAAGATCCACCTCATCATCGTCATCATCTTCCTCCATGGGTTCAGGCTTGCTGGGAAGGGCTGAGGTGGAGGTGGTAGCGGTGGCAGTGGTCTTGCCGCCACAATCTAAGACTTCTAACCTCTTGGCTAACTGCATTACTGTTTTCTCCAAGGTTGACACAGCTGGAATGTAATCAAAGGTCTTACAATATTCCAACAAATTGCATAATGCTAAAAAAAAAAGTAATATAAAGCCAATATTCTAACAAAGTTTAGCATAATATTTCCTTTCAATACTACATACTCACTCTTTGATAGGGCGGAATTCTCAGACTCGAGTTTTGTGAGACGGTTCAGGACGTCAGCCGACACTTGACCCCCAATGCCGCTCCCACTGTGACTAGCCTGGAAATATACCTCGTCTCAGCTCATCTCGTCTCGTCACAAATTTTTATCTTTCACTACACAATCATACTTGTAATCTAGTTATTTATTTTCCTTGTGCAATTGTGTTTTGTAAAATAGTTTATAAAATTATCCTGCTACTCATTTCCACTTTTTTCTACACAGTGACGTTTCAGAAAAAAGCAGAACTTGAGAATTCATAAAGTAGATAAAAAAATGTGAGCCAATTTGAACACCACCAAATGTGATATTGATATTTTTGGATATTAAATACAGACTAAAATCTCTACACAATACATACATTCACCTTTTGCTCACATTCACACAACTTGACACACCAATAAATATCAAACTAAAATTAATTATTGCACATACAGCACTAGCGTAGAAGAAGTGTCGCTGCAAAATCATGCAAGTATAATAAGCAAAATATATGAAAAATACCAACAAATACAATAAAGACAGACATCTTTAGCATCCATCTCTAATCCTATAGAATGTAAGCCATTTCTATACAGCTTGAAAAGTAAATTATGTACATTCTTATACAGCCATATACTGCACTACAGAACCTACATGATACATACCATTATGTGTGTAGTAATCAATGAATCAGGCATTTGTACAACATTAATATGCTGTCCCATTACACACCTACACCACACACTTCAAATTTAATGGATTTCATCTAACTCTACTTCACCCTTTATCCTTTCCTTTCTTTTCACATCAAAAACAAAACAATACTTTTATCCCAGTATGCTGCTATTTCCTCAAAATGCCAGATGGCTTTACATGCCTCTCTAATAACTATGGGACCGACTTATTTGGGGGAACCAATGCACCCAAGCCAACCCTGGCTAGCTATGCAGAACATGGTTGTACTGCACCACACATGATAGCCTTGATACAGGCACATCCACACCATCATGGAAGGGAAGTGGAGTGGTGTGTATTTGTGGTGCTATGGCTGGAAGCTGCATTAGTATTATTGCCAAACAGATGGGTGAGCAGACAATCAGTGCATAGAGGGACTACATTTACACCTAGGTGCTTCAACAATGATACTTACAAGGAGAGACAAACTCCAAATTGACTGGCATCTTAACAGCTAAAACATTCAAGCAATTGATTTTGTGCAGGCGTTTTCTCCCACCAAGGCTTTTCATGATCTTGAAATCAACGGACATACCAATAAAAAAAAAATACACAAGAATGGAAGTATGAAATTTGACCCGTTAGATATCCTTGTTAGTATCAAAGATGGAAAAGTAAAGTTATAAAACTAATATGAAATAATTTTCTATAGAATTAAAAACCTTAACCATAAAGAATCACAGATCAGTGAAATATACTTAGCATTATCCTTTACTCTACTCATGAGGGAAGATGTAGAAATAAAATAAATAATAAAATCAATAAAGTTCCCGTATGCTCCTATCTTGTGCCAAGCCTCACTCTTACATACCATATTGAGGAGTATTAAAATTATCCCACAACATCCAAGCATAATCAAACGGAAAATCAGGTTCCTTTCTTAATGCATGAGCAACATACACACACACAGGTACACGCACACACGTCAAGCCCCACCATCTCGTCCTCATGCTTAGCCAATCAATATAATTCTAACTCATGCAATAAGGAGTCAATAGTAAGCCAGAGGTGTGAGTGTTCTAAGACAATGGTGAGAGGACTGTATACTAGTGTGTTCCAAAAGACAACAAAACAAAACTATCAATCAGCCAAGCAAATGTGTCTAAAGCTTTACATTTAAGAAATTCAGAGACCTACTCACAGATACAAGGGAATTCTTTATTTCTTGCCGCGCCTTAGCAATCTGACTGGCCACAGATCCCAGGCCCGAGCCTTCCTAGGAGACACAAAGGACCAGTGTTAGGCTACTCAATCAATAAGGATGAAATTGTACTGAAAATTATCCTGTATAAAAAGGAAACAGGGAAATGGAAACCCTGAACACATAACATATAGCAAAGAAATGAGTTAGAAGATTACGTTCATGCACTTCAGAGTAACACTGGACACATGCATCCTCAACACCTAACTTCAATCTAAACTTAACAAATTATTACATTAACATTTCTACCTAAGTCAACCAAGCCTATATTCACCCAATTAAACACTGAAAATGAACACTCAATGAATGACGATTTCCTGAGTAATCTCATAATGAACTGAACACAACAAATGTTGCTTCCAAAAGCTTAAAATTCTTAACTGCCAATTTCAGTGCAGTCCTAATCTATAACTAGGTACTTAAAACATATCAATTTCATATCTTCATTGTCACCCAAAACTAAGCAGGAATTAGGTAACTCTCCTCTCCAATAAATATGTGAAATGTACAAATATAACCATCATGGAGGTTGTATATCATGATAGGAGAGTGCGGCAGACATTGTAGTGTTAATAGGTTAGTCCAGAATGCTGAGAACACCTTGGGACCAAACTAACATTAATGGTTCATAGCAGTTCAGTACAAGACTATTAAGTGTAATGTGGTCGGCTAGCAGTTAAGATAAGGAAACAAAGTAGATACCAAACTGTAGATCTCATAATTTTTCAGCAAGTGTGTGGTGAAATTATTCCGATATAACGAGTGGTATAAACATCTACGAGGAGCCGTCTTTTAAAATCCTTTCATCACACAACACAAACCTCACAAAGTTAATCAAGTACCTAGTTTACATAGCGACAAACTTTAACTTTTTATATATTAATCTATCTCTAGTGTCAATATACTGCAAAACACTAACACTAACAAATATGAATGAAATGTTTATATCTACACTGGTCTCAATAGACCAGATGCTGAACACACACACAGAGGGTTCAGTGTTCTCATGACATTAAGCAAACGTTACACATCTCAAATTGTGGTCAAAAAAATGATTAGTAGCAAAACCAGCAAGCTTAGCATCACCTTTATAACCTTTAACTTTTGATTAGTGGGTCTTCCAATCCAATCAGTATATATAAATGGACTTAAAATTTGTGTGCTAGGTAATATGAGCAAATATTAAATGATGCTGGCAATTATCTGTTCAATTGACATGTGTTGAGGGAAAGGGGACATTATCTGCTATACCAACACCTGATGGTACAAAAAAAAATTTGCAATTCATGTTGCAATTGCCAATAATACGGAACCATCAGAAAAATATTTAGTGAAAGCAAATAAATGTAAACATCCACTAATAATGAATAAGATAAAACAAAAACGTAATAGCACTTTGAAGTATAAACCAAATGACAAAATGCGTCAAACAGGTACAGCACTGCCAAGCCAAACCAATGATGCCCTATCCTCAAACAACAAAACACCACAAACTTCACCCACTTATACCAAGGGTCAGTATGTGATGCCGACCGAGACCACTACTGTCAAATTATATCGTGAGAAAGATAATCAAAAAGTTACAAGGAGTGGCAGCAGGAAGGACACGACACTGATGCTGCAACCACCACCACCACCACCACCTCGCTGGGCTGACTGGCTGGTGATGGTGCCGGGGGAGGGGGGAGCCAGGTACTCTCACTGTCCGCTGGGGAACACTTCCACTCACCACCGTCACCTTGACTCTCCAACCCACACTTGAAAGTTTAGATAGACAACCTGCTTCAACAACAAGACTCTCACTCACTCACAACACACTAACTTATACTACTCATCATGTGATACTCTTTCTAATTTTTCTCATACATGTCCTACTAAAAAACACCTGAACTCATAATAATAATCATACTTAATGCATGTCAATACTTCACTACATAAGTTTAAGAGTTATGTATGTGCATGACAAACTTCAGTCAACTTTCATGTGTATTACTAATAAAAAATATAAAAAAAACCTGCTTTACACTTATGAGATCTAGACACTAGCACAAAGGCAGTCTTCTAGTGATCCATGTTTAATTAATGACGTTTTAAGACTTATATATAATTCTTGAACTTACTTTACAATCTCCATACTAACACTGAAGATACCTAATAACAATAATAATAATAATAAATGCATAATAGGTGCCCTTTATCTATTAACCTCGAGTGTATAGATGAAGGGAGGTGAGTGAGGGTTTAGTTCTCAGCCTTACCTTGTAGTCCTGTCCTGTGCAAGACTGCCTCGCACAGGACACTCCCAGGGCAGGCTAGGCAAGGGCAGAGAAAGGGAGGCACACTTTTAGTTACGATCTCTTAAGGGGTTTAAGTTAGGTAGAAAGGCCTATAAAAAATAAATAAAGGTCAGGTAATGTGTTATATTAAGTTCAAATAACCTAAGCCTAACCCCAACCTATCACTGCGAGGCTGTAACCAGATATCTAACCTCAGGAGAAGACACTAATGTTATCTCAATATTTTATTCCTTACACCTTGCATGCATCCATTACACCAATTCAACACTTACACTTCCATCATTCTTTATCTATCCAGCCGAGTCATTACTTACTATAAACAAGTGCATTAGGACCAATTAGTTATGAAAATGCATTGATATTAATTACATGCTCTCCCTTTTTTAAATATGAAGAGCAAAGTTAACTATAGGATCAAAACAGGAATCAGATTTTAAGGAGAGAGAGAGAGAGAGAGAGAGAGAGAGAGAGAGAGAGAGAGAGAGAGAGAGAGAGAGAGAGAGTACATAGGACATACTCGCATAAATAACTCTAAATACCACTAATCTTTATCACACCTTCACCAATAAACCCCAAAAATGTACTAGTATCTAATATGTTCAAAGAGGGAGTGAGTTAGTGTTGTTAATTAAGCCTCAATGTTAAAAAGAATCTATTGCTGTTAGGTTAGGTAAGGTAAGGTAAGGTAAGGTAAGGTAAGGTAGGGTAGGGTAGGGTTAGGTAAGGTAAGGTAAGGTAAGGTAAGGTAAGGTAAGGTAGGGTTAGGTTAGGTAAGGTAAGGTAAGGTAAGGTAGGGTTAGGTTAGGTAAGGTAAGGTAAGGTAAGGTTAGGTTAGGTTGGTAAGGTAAGGTAAGGTAAGGTAAGGTAAGGTAAGGTAAGGTAGGGTTAGGTAAGGTAGGGTTAGGTTAGGTTAGGTAAGGTAAGGTAAGGTAAGGTAAGGTAAGGTAAGGTAAGGTAAGGTAAGGTAAGGTAGGGTTAGGTTAGGTAAGGTAAGGTAAGGTAAGGTAGGGTTAGGTAAGGTAGGGTTAGGTTAGGTTAGGTAAGGTAAATTAAGGTAAGGTAAGGTTAGGTTAGGTTAGGTAAGGTAAGGTAAGGTAAGGTAGGGTTAGGTAAGGTAGGGTTAGGTTAGGTTAGGTAAGGTAAATTAAGGTAAGGTAAGGTTAGGTTAGGTTAGGTTAGGTAAGGTAAGGTAAGGTAAGGTAAGGTAAGGTAAGGTAAGGTAAGGTAAGAAGGTAAGGTAAGAAGGTAAGGTAAGGTAAGGTAAGGTTAGGTAGGGTTAGGTTAGGTGTATTCCTTTATATTCCTTTGTTAATGTCTCACCGATGATTTGTTCTCGTAAAATTGTCGTTCAGCATCGTCCACACGCCACTTGTCAAACCAGATGTTCTCGTGAGCAAGTTCAAGCGCCATTGTGGATGTGATACTGTAAGGAAAGCCAAAAGAATGAGGTTATTACGAGATTTCTGCTTAGGTTGGGTTGGGTTGGGGGGTTCTGGTGAGCTTGTCCCTCCAGATACAAGTTTATTACGTGTGTTCAGATAAGGTTGGGGGTGTCTGGAGGTCAGTAGATATGCAGATTTACCTAAAAGATATCTATTTTTTTTATGCTTAAATTACTGTATTTCATCTTCCCCGCATTCCCACAGACCCCCAGGCTTGTCGGGGGTGATGGCGGTATTTTATTATATATACATTAGTGACGGAAACTAATCAAAATAATACGAAATAGATCAAAATATACGAAAAATTAGTTATTTATATCCCGGTGCATTTTAGTGTAGATGTGAACATGTACCCAACTAAGGATTTATATTAAGGTATTTACATTGTCAGGTAACCATGTAATTACAGGTAACGTAACACCACCTTGACGCACACCACCAGTCTGTTTGGTGTTGACATTAAACACCAAACCTTATCACTTACAATTACCTATCAACTCACCCATTTAAACCCCATTACTACTACTCCAGGGCATCACAGGTGTCATAATTACCTGAGTGGAAGTTAATTAGCGTGTTTAATGATGTATATACGCAGGAAATGATTACTTACGTCGGCCAGACACGCGTGGACGACAGAGGCAGACTGAAAGGACCGTTCCGCGTACCTCCCTGACCAACACTAATCTGGTTCATTCCATTCTGCTCCGTTCCGTTCCGTTATGTTCAGCCTCCTGTTAACGCGGGGACTTTCAAACAGGAGTTATTTAGTGTCCTGTTAGCCTGTTGGTGTTTGATTTGTATATATGGATTTGGGTTTAGATTTGTGTTTTTAATGACTATTGATAATGATTAATGGAGTCTGGTGTAAATAATGGATTCGTTTTATAGGATAAGGTCAAAGGAATGGCTTGATTTTATAGGATAAGGTCATAGGATTGGCTTGGTTTTATAGGATAAGGTCAAATGACTGGCTTAGTTTTATAGGATAAGGTCATAGGACTGGCTTGGTTTTATAGGATAAGGTCATAGGACTGGCTTGGTTTTATAGGATAAGGTCATAGGACTGGCTTGGTTTTATAGGATAAGGTCAAAGGACTGGCTTGGTTTTATAGGATAAGTAAGGTTAAGAACTAAAGATGAAACTAAGGATTGAGTACCTGGTAATTCTTTTTTATTTACGATTGAAGTTATTATAATTATCAAGGGTTGTGTGCGGCCTTACCTTTCTTTTTATGTCCTTAACGTATATATATCTTTCCTTGTAGTACAGCATAAACTTTTATTGTCTGGGATTTCAAGTGTAGTTATGATTTATTTGTATTACATTTACTTACATTTTTTCTCTCAATTAAATATGTACAATAATACTAGTGAAATGTGGTCTAATTTTATCTGGTTTTCAAAGTAATTTTCCTGAAACAAAATAGACTGAAAACAAGACAAATAAATAATGAAAGAAACACAAGAATATATAAATCATTCTATGTATAAAAAAAATATTAAAACATCCAACATAATGAGACCATTTTTTAATAATATATCTTTAATTATACATTCTGGTTCATTATAAAAATCACATCACGGGCTTGTATGGCTAGTTGATCAAAAATCTAACTACTACTATACTATACATGGTTTTTAGCTGCATATCAATAATATATACAAAGAATTATTTGGTTTTATATAATGTGTATTCTTATCTTCACACATTTTGTTCCCATAGAAATAAAACATGAGTGAAATTGACACAAGTTCAAATGGAAACAATAATGGTTACACAGGTTTCTTTAGTGAGTAGATAGTTAGTTAAGTTAAGAGAATTATAGTAATCTTCAGAAGCCTACGCCCAACACCCATCCCCTCACCTCTTTGTAAATAAAGTCACTTTGTAACATAACACCAAGTGAAAAGTACACTAATATAGGCTATTCACACACCTTACAATTATTGCATGTGTATATAATATTATTTTTTAAAGGTATTGTCAAACAGATTTCTCAATAAATATAATGATCTATTCATTTCACCTACCTCAGCCTTTGATTTATTTAGAACATTCAATAATAAAAACATATTTCATTCCATTTAATTAAAAAATCATTGTTGCAGAATAAATATATCGATCAAAGTTTTCATTCTAGCTGATCAGATTATTATTACGTACTGAAAATAATCTTTACCTTCCTTCTTCATAAATACATTGCCAAATCCTACCACAGAAAACACCAAGACATCACAGCTACACACGGCAGGTGGGAAGCTATGAGTGTATGATTCTAGCCTCAGTCAATGCAAAAAAGATGATTAAATAATGCCCCTGAACTAGGTAACTATAGACCAAATAGTTCTGGTAGAATTAACAATACAGTGCTGCCTTTCTCAAAAACAATCCACCATTAGCGAGGATCAAACTTGAATCCTTAAGGCCACGAGCCACCCGTCCCCTCGAGTCAATGAGAAACATGGAGTGTAGTACAGCAGCATACACTTCATACTGTGCCTGCCTCATGTTCTCACTGATCTTGGGTTGGTACATACTGGGTAGTCTGCATAACAGTCAGCCTAAATCAATCCTTTCCCATTTCCATGCCTTACAATTTTCTCTATTATGAATATCAGAAAATAATAACCATAATGCCTATTTGATCCTTTCTTCATCCTTGTACTACATCAGCATTATATCTCTGGTTTTTCCTTCAGCTAACACTATCTTCTTTATATATAAATAAATAAATACCATTATTTTCAATGGCCTGGTCAGTGAGAGAGGGTCACACTAGACTAGTGCGACGTAGTGGTCCACGTCTCCAAGGTCTGGCCCTTCCAACACTGTGGTCTCTTGTTGATCCGTGCCAGAATCATAACCGTAATAACTGTAGTCGTACTCATAGTCACTGTCAAAAGAAACAATGCATAAAGTTTTTTTTCTTTCTAAACAATAAGTGAGTGAATTAGTGTATAGATATATTGAAAGTTTATGAAATGAATAAATAAAATCTCCCACTTATATATTTTGCAGTAATGAAAAAATTAAATCAATAATTCTGAAGACATGATCAGAATATAAAATTGACAAAGATAAACATGGAACTTCCTTTTCACAATAATAATGATAATGATTATAAAATTTAAGAAAGAAACTGGAATATAGAAGAAATATATAGTACTACATGAAAAGAAGAAAATTGAGATTAATCTACCATTCTCTCCTCAAAGAATGTTATAAATAGACAACAAAATCAATAACAATAAAATGGAATCAAGTCCTGCTACAGAAACTACAATCAAGCCTCAATAACATCAGATTTAGTGTGAGTGATCATCTGACACACTGTAGACGGACACTCACTCCTCACAGGTGGGTGCAACGTTCCCTTGGCTGCAGTGACACACGTTGGGGCCGATGCACCTACCACCGTGACCACACCCACCCTCACACACAGCTGAAACAAACATCAATGCACCCTAGCTGTCAACATGGAAGTGGTGATCCAACTAACCCAACTCTTAAAACTTCAATGCAAAATTTCAGTACTATACTTAGAGAAGATTTTGAATATTGTACATAATTCATGAGTTCAAGAAATATAAATTACATAAAAGGAATTAGATTTGTATAAAGTTAATGAGCTCCTTGTGGATCTTTGTTGTTTTCTGGTGATTACAAAGGTGATGGGGAAGGATTATTGGCTCCTTCTTTACCTTCATTACTTCTTTTCCATTGCCTTTACATTTACAACACCAAGGAAATATATTAATAACATATGCCAAAGGAGACATAACTATATTATAAATCCCTCCTCTTGTATGAATATAATATCAGTTATAAAAACTAAATTGAATATTCAATACAAAAAATATCTTGAAAAATAATATCAACAAAGTGTAGATTGAATATATCACTTATCCGATAATATTCTAATGGCTATGAAGAGTAGTTAAATTTTATTAAAGACGTTGCTTGAAATTCCAATCCAAACCTCCCTGTATAAAGCACACACAAAACACTCAATCTCAAGATGATGCAAACACTTCAAACAAACAGAATTAAGCTTAGAACAAAGCATCAATAATATGACATAACAAGCCATCCAGGTATCTATGAAAAAGCTGCTCAATTATATAATTAAAAAACATTATAATCAGATTAGCTACGAGACAAATAACACCAGACTCCAAGGCACACAAAGGTTCATCCAGACTCACTCTTCTCACACCGGGATCCAGTGTACCCAGGGAGGCAGGTGCAGTGATGAGGCCCAGAGCAGACGCCGCCATGCAGGCACGGCACCGGACAAAGAGCTGTCAGGGAGCATTAGTGAGTGGTTAATGCGGCCAATGGATGAAGCACCTGATTTAGAGCCAATAAAGGTGGTGCCAGGGACAGCAGGGGAGACAACAGGGGCAGCCAAGCTTGACATGGGGTTAGAGGGAGAGGGTGGGAAGGTATGACTTAGAATACAACGCTGGCATGTCAATGAACTGGGTTAGAAACGTGTGTGAGATGAATAATGTTCGACACACTTCATACATCTAGATCAGAGAATATTTATGTATGACAACAAGTAAACACTGAATCAATAATAAATCCATTCCTTAGTCAACCAAAGGAAAAGTTAGATGGTTTTAACACGAGACAACACTGTAAGTAAGTCAAAATTCATCCAAAGTAGTAAGTAGAATAATATGATGGTGTATTTATAGTCAATTCCTTATATGTATTGTTTTAAAAAGTCTTCACACTTGCACGTGGTTCACTAGTCTCTTGAAGTGAGTCAAGGATAAACAAGGTGAGTGGGAATGGGAATGGGAATGGGAATGGGAATGGTGTGTGAAGGTAAGTGATGAAACATGCATCTGGTTACTTAGTGGACTGATCACCTCCACCAAGGCATCAACATTTCCCGTGGATGTGAGTGAGTTGTGAGGAGAATGAGAATTATAGAAATGAAAGATCCTCATCAACTTTGTGTGAATTATAAAATGATGCTTGTAAGTCTATTTGAATGCACTCCTCTGATCCTCCGGTGACCTTGAGGCTAAGTGAGGGGAGGGTAAGTGTATCTGTGAGTGTGTGTGTGTGTGTGTGTGTGTGTGTGTGTGTGTGTGTGTGTGTGTGTGTGTGTGTGTGTGTGTGTGTGTGTGTGTGTGTGTGTGTGTGTGTGTGTGCCTTGTATTGGCTAACCTACTTTACAGGGATAACAGCCTGGTATATAGATAGATAGATAGATAAATAGACAAATAGATCGATTAATTTGATCCACAAGAACAAGTTTCTGGTATGAGAAATTCAACATTCTAGTTCTTCAAGTGTTATGACAGATTGATGAATACAGAAATGTTTGCATTAATATGGTGTGCAATAAATAAATGTTTGTATTAATATAGTGTGCAATGATTGTAAGCTGATCAACATACTATGTACAGGAACACATTATTTAAAGGTTAATCACAGGACGCTTTACTTCTTCTAAAGCTTCACATCAACTAAACGTTAATAACTGAATGAATAAACTTTGATTCATGATCCATATAGTCATACACAAATGAGGTATAACTCATATATCATTTCCATCTAAATATCAATACTTCATGCTTGAAATAAAAAAAATAAATAAAAATCATAGCTTATAATAGCTCCTGCAATTAACCTTTAACTCTATTGTGTAAGTCATTAATAAACAGCATCGTCAGTGACATCAACAGCAACAACAACAACAGTTATTTGTGACACAGTACAGTAAGACGCCTGAGAACATAGCATGGTCAGCACACAGCTGTTCTCAGACAAAGAAGACACGGGCATTCTCCATCAAAATGTGACTCACGGGTCTGGCAACGGTTGCCAGTGTAGCCGTCTTGACAGCTGCACTTGTAAGGCGCAATGCAGGTACCTCCATTCAGACACGGGGCGATACACTGAGCTGTTTAGTGGGAGGATAAGTCACTTACCTTGTATGTTACTTAATGTGTGTGTGTGTGTGTGATCAAGTGGTAGGTATAAGGAACACAAGGGAAAGTTTTCATGAAATATACACAATTGAAAGTTGGAATTGGACAGAGATTTAAGAATACAAATACTGGTGCTTTTGAAATTCTATGTAGTAGTATAAAGCTTTGGAATAATGAGAAGAGAGTGTGTTTGTCAGTGGTAATAGAGATGATGTTCCAAAGAATAGTAAAGTATAATAACAGTACAGCAAATGAAGTGATGAAGTCAAGTAAAATACAACAAATAATGGAGTGGAACTAAGAAGGACAACCATGGAGTAGGTGAATGGACATCATTACATAAGATAGTAAGACACATCCATGAAAATAATAAAGACAGACTGTTCAAGGATGTGTTTAGGTAATTAAGATGTACAAAGGAGGTAGGATGACAGTCAATGAGAAGATGTAATGTGACAGGGAAGCGATAATGACAATGATGACGATGATCCATTCCATCTTCATCATCATCATAATAAGAGTGAAGGCAAGTCCTATATTAACGGTAGTACTTAATATAGACACATACTTTTAATTCAAGAAAGTTAAAATAAAATCACAAAGTTTGTACAGGAAGTAATGAGGTAAGACATTAAGGGTGTCGGGACTTGAACCACCTACCATACTGACAGTGATCCCCAACATAACCAGGGCGGCAGGAACACACGTGATTGGTCAGACAGATGCCCCCGTTAAGGCACCGACGCCCACAGGTGGAGACACAGGACGGCACACCTGACCATGACCCGTCACCAAGGCAGGTCAACACTGAAGAGCCATTGCTTGCCTGACCTGAATGAGGGAAAAAATAGCAATGATGGTAATTTATCAGGAAAAAGGAAATATATTAATCAAGGAATATAAACTGAAACAGATAATTGATGCAAGTTGTATGTTTTGTTATAGAAAATTATTTTATGTATATGTATAGCTTGAAATAATGATATGGAATGGATATCAGATTCCCGAATATAACAACTCACCAAGATAATGTAATGCCTTCATATGAATGACAATACGAAGGTGTGCAATCCATAAAACATAAGACATACCAAGTCAATGTATTAAGTCTTTTAGCCTCACCTGCAGGACACCGATATCTTACTCTGTCCCTGTAGTAGAATGATCTGCCAATAATCACTATGCCTTCTGTGTTCACTCTCGGTCTTCCGCATGACACACCTGACACAAACAAACACGCTTCATAAACACACGCACAATGAAATGTACATACAACTATAACAAAATAAAACATCATATGAATAACCTTTAAATAGACAGATAGATAGACACAAGAATACCATGAAAGGAAGAATTGTGAACAAAACCATTAAATAAACAACTCTCACTTGAACATTTCCCTCTAACAACGGACCACTGGCCAGTCTCAAGGCAGGTCGAGGTCAGGTCACCACGCATGATAAACCCATCCAGACAAGTGTAGAAAATGCGGTCCTGGAATGCTTTAGGGGAGGCGAGGGTGGAAGACAGGCTGGCAGTGTTGGGTGGGGAGGGAGGCGCACCACACTTCACAGCTGGACAAGAATGGGTCACAAGGAATATTAGAACTGTAGACATTGATATGCTAGTTTGGTTGATGTGCATTGATTACATATATACAGTAGTACATGATTGTATTATTGACCTAAAACTAAAGGTCTATGCTAAAATACACGTTTCCAGTCATGAGTGAGCATATAACCAACACAAGACAAAGAGGTGATGAGGTGATGGATGGTAACACTCACGCTGACAGGTTGGAGTAAATGCTGACCACGCCCCTGAGGCCTGGCAGGTGACCAAGGCCTCCCCCAGCAGCACATAGCCTTGCTCACATCTGAATCTGACCTCATCACCATACTGGCTCCCAACACCCATTGCATAGCCATACTTGGGGGCCTTCATCTCGTCACAGTCCTTGCCTGTAAACATACAATAATACTACACTGCAATGGTTGTATATTAATCATTGTTAAGCTGTGACTATTTATTTCTTTTAATTGAATTGATTGTTGCCTTTTTTAGTCAACTGAGAGGCTGAGTAACAAGTAAAATTTTCAGTAAGGTATCAAGAGTAACAAATCAATCATCTGATCAAGGTTCATTGACCATTCCTTCCCACTGTTCAGAACACACCAGCCACAGACAAGCGGGATCTTTTTTGAGTCTATTTTTGTTTGCCCTTAACTAGTATCACTTTAAAGTAAAAAAAATAAAAAATAAAAAACATATATATAAAATAAAATAAAAAGACAAGGAGGCAAGACAAGAACACTCACGGAAGCACTGGGGATCATTTCCACTCCAGGTGCCATTGGAGGTGCACGTCCTGATTGTGTCCCCGAAGAGTTGGTAGCCAGGATCACAGTAATAGGAAGTCTTGGAATGCAGCAAAGTGGAGTACATGTCCAGCCTTCCACTGCTAGGAGGCTACAGAAACAGTTTGTGGCTAGTGAAAAATTATCTCAAAAAATTAATGGTACATGTGATTTATCCTCACTGATGACAAAAAAAAAAATAAATAAATAAATAAAATAAAATAAACTTACCAAATTATTTCAAATCCTTCTCAGAATTCTTAGGCAATAAAGAAGACAAACACATATTAGAAGACATAAAAACACTCCACAACCATCATCTCTGAGTCTTACAGGAAAATATCTACAGGTGCATCCTAATGAATAATCTTATACTGTGTTCATAATAATTATCCTTTACCTTTAACCTTAAATAGAAATATTCAAAAGCAGGTCAAGTCAGCTTCTACACAATTTTATTTACAAAACTATTAAGATGCACAACACTTACCTCCAGGGGACCACAGTCGACTGGCAGACACACTGGCACTTCACCCTTCCAGGTAGTATCAGCACCACACTCCACTGAAGGGTTACCCACCAGCATGTAACCGTACATGCACGTGTAGTTGGCAATACTACCAAAGCTGAAGTGTTTGGCGGTAATCTTTCCATAAGGCGGCACTTCAGGCTCAAAGCAGTTGACTGGCTCACAGGTGGTGCTGAGGATAACATAACATACTGTATCATCATCATCCTTACCTCATACTTTATATCTTATGTATTTATAATGTTATGCACATCATCATAATTTTGCAATGACCAGGGTATAGCGTCCCATCTCAAAAATAAACAAATTGACAGTTAAGAATAACTAAACTAAGTCAATGAGACACTCACTTGAACTCCAGCCATTGACCCAAGGTGCACATGACTGTGTGATCTCCAGTGAGGTTATAACCAAGATGACAGGAGAAGTAAGCCATCTGTGGCCAGACATCCTTAGTGATGCGTGCTTCACCATGCATCAAGGAGGGAATAGAATCACAGAGCATTTCCACACAGGTATGGTTGTCCCCGTGCCACGTGCCATCAGCCTCACACACCTGATACTCTCCTCCTGAAGGTGAAAACAAGGTTGGATTCAGGTAAGATTCACTACCATTTGGATAATATGAATAGCCATTATTTGACTTTACCGAGTGATGTCGGTCTCCTATGACAACAATGCATAGACGAACTCCACTGGAATCCACACAGGAAAAATGTATATATATATATATATATATATATATATATATATATATATATATATATATATATATATATATATATATATATATATATATATACATATATATATATATATATATATATATGTATATATATATATATATATATATATATATATATATATATATATATATATATATATATATATATATATATATATATATATATATATATATATATATATATATATATATATATATATATATATATATATATATATATATATATATATATATATATATATGTATATATATATATATATATATATATATATATATATATATATATATATATATATATATATATATATATATATATATATATATATATATATATATATATATATATATATATATATATATATATATATATATATATATATATATATATATATATATATATATATGTATGTATATATATATATATATATATATATATATATATATATATATATATATATATATATATATATATTATATATATATATATATATATATATATATATATATATATATATATACATATATATATATATATATATATATATATATATATATATATATATATATATATATATATATATATATATATATATATGTATATATATATATATATATATATATATATATATATATATATATATATATATGTATATATATATATATATATATATATATATATATATATATATATACATATATATATATAAACTTATTAGGCTTGATAACATCTATCTAATGTTGTCGTTATCTTTCCAATAACTTCCATACTTTTGGAGAAAATTTAAATTTTGTTACAAAAACAAATGTGTACTTTTCCATTTTTAAATAATTCAAAATAACATGCGTTTTCTACTCTGTCTTTACTATTCTATACTCTTTCAACATAAACTTTATATTTTTTGAGTTATTAAAAAATATATATATTTCTGAAGAAGAAGAAAAAAATAAAAATTAATTAATTAAAAAAATAAAATAAATAAATAAAAAGGAAAAATGAATTGATGAGATTGACCACCACTACTTCCTGACCTTCAAGTTGATAACCGGTTGCACATGAATAGGTGACGGTTGATCCATAGCCATGATTGAGTCCATGTTCTGCCACCACAAAGTGTGTGCTGCTAAGTTGGGGGATGGATGGGGCTGCACACATCACTGGAACACAGCTGGGCGCGGCAGAGCTCCACGTGCCGTCAGCCTCACACCGAAGCACACCAACTCCCTGCAAAGTAAAATTTTCATATCACTCAAAACAAAGACCCATAAACATATATAAAGAGAGAGAGTAGGAGAGAGAGAGAGAGCAGAATAGAAAGCATGGCAGCCACACCAGGAACCATTACCTGCATGATATATCCTTCCCGACACGTGTAGTTTGCTGTGCTTCCATAGACAAAGCTAGTGGCTTCAACAAGAGCATTATCAGGGTAGGTGGGAGGGCCACAAGACACCCGCCGGCACCGAGGAGGCTCTGAGGACCATCGCCCAGACTCCAGACACACAGCCTTGGTCAGCCCCTTGGTCTCATAGCCTTCATTGCAGCCCCAACTCACCTCATGATCTACTCTGTAAACTGATGGAGGAGAAGGGAGGATGAAGGGAAGTGTTAAGTGGTGTTAAGCGTCTTATGTAATAACACTTATAGGGTTCTTTCTATTATCAACATACACACAATTGCATACACATGACTATTGTATGACATCAATGGAATGAAATTAAATGTTTATAATACAATAGAGTATATTATGATGTAACCTGACTTAAAAGATCAATCCAGTTATGATTAGTTCTCAAAAGATCCCTAATATAACATAGTTCTTAGATAAGTCTTTGGTATACTCACTTTCTTCCACCATCCTACTAAGTACTCTCTTGTTCTTGTTCTTTTTACCCTTTTTGCCTTTCTTCTTGTTCTTCTTCGGCTTCCGTGGTTGTGGGAAGAATGAAAAGTTTTCTACTTCTTCACTCGCTTCTTGTTCAACTTCCTCTTCTACAGCAGTCTCTTCTGAACAAAGACAATAACTTAAAACATGAGAATAAAGACTTGAATGGGTTACAAATCTGCAGCCAATAAGAGTTAATCAATATTTTGTAATTATGTTAAGGAGGCCTGACCTTCTTGCACGATGTAACCATTAGGTGTGGCGCCAGGACTGGGACACAAGATGGGCTCACACAAAGGTGCATTGGATGTCCACTGTCCAGACTGTACACAGGTGCTCCACTCGGGTCCTTGCAGACGATACCCTCGCTCACACTGGAAAGTTATCTAAGGAGGAAAAGTTACAGTAAGCAGTCAACTCATTGCATATTACTGTTCCTTCGTCCTACCTCACGTTAAAGTGTTAGTGACTGGTAGCCATTTATGTAACCAATATGAAAATGTATCTCAATAGCAAGAAAGTTATTACAATTTTAATGTAAGAAGTTAACAGACCCAGTTAAAGATGAACTGAAATTATTGTTATGGAGTAAAAAAGAAAAAAATGCATGGTTTAAGGCACTAAAAATTACTTGAACAAACCATTATATTATAACATTATAGCCTCAATACAAAACTCAAAACAACACTGTAACTCATTATAATCTCACCACTAAACAAGACAACACATTCACTATTACCTGCCTCATGCTAACATCACACAATTGTAAAACTGATAACTACATGTACAACATAGAGCACAACTAGTATTGGAGTAAGTCACCTGTTATGTTATGTTATATTATGTTATGTTATGTTACGTTAATCTTATGTTTGAATTCCTACATAACAAAAAAGTAAACAAATGTAGCCCCAACCTGTGATCCATAGGTGGTGCTGGTGCCTTCTGCTATCACATTGTCTCCTGAAGGTGGTGGTCCACAGTCAACTTGGACACAGTAAGGAGGTGACTCATCCCAGTGGCCTTCCTGCACACAGTTTATGACAGTCTGCCCCACCAAGCGGTAACCCTCAACACACGAGTAACGCACCGTGCCCCCGACCTGCAGTGTGGGGTTGCATTACTGTATTGCACCTCAGAAGCATGGAAGGAAGGTGTTCACGTAAAGGATGCCAGGGAACAAAGCACACATGTATACATGGTGAGATCAACTACAACTAAGGAACACATTCACATACACACACAAGTAGCTGGTCTTCATCAAATGGTATAAATGATAAACATTTCACCAGTTGATAAGTATTAAAGCTGTAACACACCTTTAGGTCAACGATGTCCCTAATGCCATGGGTAACCTCAGCCGGTATATCACAAAACTGCTCCACACACACTGGCTGCTCCCCTGTCCAGTAACCATTACTCTGGCAAGTCCTGCAAGGGAAGTACTCACAATTTATCAATACTCATTCTCATTACAGAGCAATTATAGAATACATCCAAATATATATCAAATTATCAAAACAAAAGTTGTATACACAGAAAGTGCAAACTAATTTCATGCCAAAGTTTAATCAACATATCCAAGAGATGTCTCACCTGGTATCGACACCCTCGAGCCTGAAGCCTGAGTCACACATGTAGCTCAGCACAGACTGGTACTTGACACTCTCCCCAATCATCTGTCCGTCCTCTAAGGGAGCTGGTCTTGGACACTCTATAACCCTGCAGAATGGCTCTATATCTGTCCACTCTTTATTTTCTTGACATGTCCGTGAGGCCACCCCAAAGAGTTCATAGCCTTCATTACACTCATAATGAAGGGTTGCACCAAAGGAGTGGTCATCACCAGTAACAGTACCCTGACGAATCTTAATGGGGATGGGGCAGGATATTGGGTGGCACTGGGGAATATCAGCATCCCAGCCATTCTCTGTGCACTGTAGTAACCCGCTGGATGCCATGGAGTAGCCAGTGTAACATGTGAACTGTACCTCTTCACCAAACTCAAATATTAACTGTTCTTGCGTTTGACTTGTGAGGAGGGCTTGGAGGCGGGAAAGTTCTCTACTCTTTCCATGTCCTTTTTTACCAGTCTTTTTGTGTGTTACTACTGCCTCTGCGTGGGGTTCGGTCTTGATTGGGAACTCACTGAATTTCTTTCTGGTCCAGTTGCCATGAAGAATAGTGGGCAGTTCAGGACAGGTAATCATTTCACAGATAGGAGTCTTGCTGGACCAAGTACCATTAGCCTGACACTCCAACACACCTTCCCCAATCATGTAGTAACCATCATAACAGGTGTAGGTGATGTTGTGGTTGTACTCATACACATCACCTGTCATTAATGCATTCAGGGTCTCTAAGGGTTCAGGGCAAGTAACTGGCAGGCAAGTTGATTTACTTCCCATCCATGCACCGTCAGCCCCACACACCCGGCTGGCTCGGCCTTGTAATGTATAGCCAGCGTTGCAATGGTAGGTTAATGAAGTACCATAACTGCCATCAACACTATCTGCCACTAGATTCCCAAACTCAATCTGCTCCGGTTCAGGACATGTAATTTTCAGGCATGATGTGGCATAATTACTCCATGTAGCATCAGCCAAGCACTCAGCTGTAGGAGCCCCGAGGAGCTTGTAACCTTCCATGCATGAGAATTGAACTACCTTGCCAAACGTGTATTCAGTACCCGAGACGTAGCCATGAGGTAGAGACCCGGGGTCACCACATATCACTGGGTTACACTTGATCATTGTACCGGACCACTCACCAGCAGCACTACAGGTTAACAGTACACTCAAAGAGGATGCAAAGTAACCTTCCTCACATTTATACTGCAATGCTGTGAAAGCAACAAACTCTGATTCCGTTGAGTTGTAAGTAGCATGCAGTGGTGTGGGTGGCGGCGGACATGTAACTGGAACACAGTGTGGTAATTCCTTGTTCCAATGTCCGGTTGCATCACATAGGAGTGTAGTCTCCCCTACAGCTCTATAACCAGGGTTGCAGTGCACATTAGCATAAGAGCCAAAAGATACTCCATTCATGTCAAGAACTGCATTGCTTGGTGCTTCCAAAGTTGTGCAATTCATAATGTCACAGCGTGGGGCTGAATCTGACCAGGTGGCATTAGCTTGACAGATTCGTACACTGATCCCCCTCATCACATGTCCTTCATCACACTCATATGAGATCTTGTCAGTAAAAAGGAATGAGTTCCCAACCAGCCTGCCATTCCTGGTGGGTGGCGGAGCCCCACAACTCACCCTCTCACAAGTTGGTGTTGGGGAACTCCATCTTTCATTCTCCAAACAGGTTGCCTTCTGCCTACCATTGAGTTCATACCCAGAGGAACATTCATACTCCACCAGAGAGCCACAGGCATTATCACTGCCAATTATCCGGCCATTAGGTAGGCTACTTGGCAATGGATCACAGTAGATGAGATTACAATCAGGTTCTTCTAGTGTCCAGGAGCCATCCACTGTACAGGTTCTATATCGAGTGCCATTTAATTTGTAGCATTCCTGGCACTCATACTCAATCTGGGAGTCAACATACATGTTGCCTTCATATGCTATGTATCCATTGACAATAAGTGGCGGCACTTGGCACGTCACTGCTACACATCGTGCTAGGCTCCCGTTCCAGAATCCATAACCATCACAGTGTCGCTCAAAATTCCCTTCAATGACAAAGCCAAAGAAACAGTCGTATGTTACCACAGAGCCGTATGTTGTTGACATCACTTCCACGGTGCCATTCTCAATCTCCTGAGGCTTACCACAGTCCATCAAGACGCAAGACGGCAAGGCTCCCAACCATGTCATATCAGTCTGGCATAACAGTTCATAATCACCTCCTGTAAGTGTGTAACCTTCATTACACACATACTCAGCCCGACTGTTTATTCCTGAGCCGGTGTACACAATGTGGCTGTTTAACACTATGGGAAGTGTGGAGCAATACTCCTCATAGCAGATTGGTTGAGGGACATCCCACTCCCCAGTCTCAGTGCAGCGGCGGCGGCGGGCACCGATGAGCTTGTAGCCGGGCCGACAGTCATATTCCAGCTCAGTATTATAAAGGTTGTCCACAAGCATCTCAGTCTCAGTCTGTCCTTGCTGCTGCTCCTGACCTCCACTCTCGCCTCCCTTCATCTTGCTGATGGTAAAACTTTCTCCTAATTGACTTAGGTCTTGAAAATCATTTGTAGACTGACCCAAATCATCTAAACCATTAGTAGACTGACCAAATTCATCAAAGCCACCAGAAAATTGGCCAATTTCATCAAAGCCATTAGAGGCACTTGAAGACTGACCTAAGAAAAGAGATGATTGGTCATCATAATTGTGGTCATAAGACTGTCCATAATAATTATCATCTAGATTACCCGTGCTTGAGGTTTGGCCGCCAAAGGGATCACGAAATTCTTCATAGTCATCTTGCGGGAACACTATGGCACTGGCTTCCCTCTTAGACCTTGACACGACAGCCTCTGCATCAACTTCAAGTATGGGGAAGGAGTACATTGAGTGGAAAGTGCTTTGTGTTGGCGGAGGACGATACGACACATGCACAACCCCATACTGAGGCTTGGTTACATCGGGACACTTGATCACCTTACACTCGGGTACAGGTCCATCCCATTCCCCATCATACCCATTACTGACGCAGGTACGAGAGGAAGTGCCGTCGATCTTGAAGCCTTGCTGGCACTTGTACTCAGCGGTGTCACCAACGCGCCATACATCCTGGTTTGGTAAGGTGGCATGGGGTGGCACATCTGGGTTGGGGCATGGCATAGGCAAGCAAGAGGACCATGGGCCATCCCACTGCTCATCCTCACCACAATTGAGGCTCTTGGCCCCCACCAACTCATAGCCGTTGTTACACTTGTACACAGCTGCTTGGCCGGTTGTCCCGTCAGCAGATAATGAAGCACGAACCTAAAAATAAACACACGCACACACACACACTTATATTGAATTCTACAATAATATGTTCGTATACTTAATAGCAGCACATAATTCAGAGTTGCAAAGGTCATTCGTGGTTTTATGTCACATACTTTTTTTCCATATGCAATGTGAACGAGTATCATTTGCAGGGAAAGGAGAACAGAGGATGGAGAGAGTATAAGGAAAGAGTAATGCAGTTGTTCAAAGGGGAAGGTGAATGGGAAGGTGACAAAAATAGGATGTATCTATTAATTTATTCAACATAGGAAAAAGGTTAAATGAAGCATAATTGATGACAAATCCTGTATTCCTACAAGCAATAATAACGAACGTTAATGCAAGATTATTTTCATTGAATCTTTACCTACATAAAAAATAAAAAAAATAAAAATAAAGAAATATAATCAAACAAATCATCAACTGCATCACTTATTATAAAGGAAACTGGGTGAAATAATATAACAAGAGCCATCACCTTACCTTCACTACTCCATTCTCCACAGGTGCAGGCTTGGGACACTCGGGTTTGGTGCACCTGGGGAGTGGGAGAGACCAGGTGGAGTCTTGTTCACATGTGATGAACGGGTCGCCCCTCAGCTTGTGTCCTGGCTCACACCTCACCACCACCTTCTCCCCCGGCCTCACCAAGGTTCCTTCCTCCACATACCCATTGGATATACTGTCCCATAGTAATACACTGGTCAATACTTACAATAACATGACATACAATACAAAAAATTACCTTTGTTCACATACCATCATTATTATTCTATTCGTGACTTCTTTTTTTTCTTTTTGAGGATAACGTATATTAAATCAATTAGCTACAATGCACCACTTAAGTGTGATATAAGTGTTCCTCACCTTGGTAGTTCCCCGCACGTCTTAGACTGGCACTGTGGAGCATCACCGTCCCACTCTCCATCCCCGCCACAGGTGAGGGAGGCGGGGCCGTCCATCTGATAGCCACTCTCACACTGGAACTTAATCTCATTGGTAGGCAAGTAATCAGCAATCCTAGTAGTAACCTGGCCGTGTGGTCCTGGATTCAGGTTGGGGCACTTGATCACTGTAACATAGAAAGTACAATATAAATCAATGCACTACACTCATCAAACAAACTAGGATAACATTAATGGTTTCCTGTGATGTTGTGTAAAACTTTTATAAGTATAAGTAACCCTCACCTTGACACTTGGGAATCTCGTTGCTCCACTTGCCATCCTCCTGACACAAGCTCTTGTCTTCCCCTTGAAGCATAAAGCCAGGATTACAGGTAAAGACAATGGTGTCCCCGTACCTGTAGCCTCCACCCTCTATGTGCCCATTAGCTAAGCGACCTGGGAACCCACATGACACAGCTGGGGAAAGGTAAAAAGTGTTAGGTACAGTAAACAAGAGTATGGCAATATACTTGCATTAGTTTGTTAGCTGCAGGTCTGTGTGTATGTATGTGTGTGTGTATGAGTGTGTGGTGAGGGTGTTAAAAAAATGTGTGATAAATAAACTCACATCGACACTCTGATTCTTCCCCCGACCAGCTACCGTACACGAGACATGTACGTTCACTATCACCGTGGTACAGCTTGAAGCCCTGGTTGCAGGTGATGGTGATGGTGTCTCCTGCTTGTGTACCTGGCCCAGTCACGGCACCATTCTCAGGCACCCGCGGCATCCCACAACCCCGGCAGAAGGTTGACGCTTGAGCCTGTGGGAGTAAATGAATAAACTAACAATACATACACACAGTTCAATGATGTTAATAGTAATACACTTCACTACTATCTATATCTACAAAAATAGTTATATTTCAAAACACTTTAAGCCGAGGAATATCTTAAGAATGTTAATATTGTCCAATATAAATTTTACTGTGGCCAGTTTTTGTTATTCTACCACTTAAGACTCTATACTGATCTGTGAAGTCAGCCTCCACTTATCACTTGACCTGACACTGAGCCTTGTACTCACCACAACTTGACCCTTGATGCCCTTTTTGAAGTCAGGCCAACCCACCAGTGACCCAACATATCTGTCACAGCGGTTGAAGGTGTGGAAGACCTGGTCATAGGGGAGCACCTCATCCCATACATTCACCTGTGTCAGCTGACCCACAAAACTCTCCTGGGGGCTGTACCCACCACCTCGCTGGTCCTGCTCCTGCCCCAGCACCACCATACCCTGGCCTGATAAGGGGAGGAGGTTTATTAATACAAGATGATTAATTTTTGTCTATATGAGTATCCTAAATGCTTTGTTTTCTCAGGGAGTTGAAGTGACAAAATTATGCATCTTTTCTTTTCCTTCCTTCCCTTCTCTAACTTTTATTTCTTTGCATACTATCCTTTATCTTTACTCTTACCTTCTTGATTCTTTTCTCTGCCTCACCTTGAATGGAAGTGCCATTAGCCAGGCCAGTGCCACGGTCCCTCAAGATGCCGTCAAGATAGATGGCCCAGGCACCTTCAGCTGAAGTCCAAGTCACACACACGTGGTGCCACAAGCCATCATTAGTTCGAACATCAGTGATCTGCTTGTCACCATTCACATAAACCACAAACCTGACCATGGTAAGAACTTGTTGATAGATCATTGAAATGGCTAAAATAATGTACTAATATGCAACAAAATAACACATCAGGTTTTCTGAGGCTTTTAAAATGGTTACTCCAAATCACTATTGTTCAGCATCACCATTCAGCCTCAACTCACCCACTGTAGTCTGTGAGAGTGAGTGCATTGTCATGTGTTTCTGTGGCGTAGCTGAAGGGTGTTCCGTAATTATTCAGGTCATCACTCTTCATCCACAAACACAAAGATACCTGAACAAGGAGAAAGTTTCAATCTGAATGTATCATGAAAAAACACAATACTACAGTTAATGGGTAAATTTCTATCTTATCATTGTATAAATGTTTCAAATTTCAAACTTCCCGCTGATCACTGAATTTTTGCCGCACACCGGCATCCCTCCCTCCCTCTTTTCTTGTCACTTTCAGTGTGAGAGAGAGAGAAAGAGAGATATTAGTATCTATAAACATCTTCCTTCCGTCCTGTGTATATATATATATATATATATATATATATATATATATATATATATATATATATATATATACATATACATATATATATATATATATATATATATATATATATATATATATATATATATATATATATATATAATAATAATAATAATAATTAAAATAGAATGTTTATAGTGTTTAATAGTATAGTAGTAATGATAAAATTGAGTCTATATTCCTGTTCTTCATCCTTTAAAACCTATATAAATAAATTTTCATGAGATTCTGAGATGTCAAAATTTTCATGAAATTTCCAAGGCAACATTTAATATTGTTACAGAAACCTGAAAAATAACATAAATAACACACTCAACACACACACACACATCCAAACACCCACTTTCTACCCCTAAGCACACACTCAAACATATAAAAAAACACACATACCTCCCAAAAAACATACTTTCTACCCCCAAACACACCTAAACACCCCTCTCTCATCTTACGCATTTGGATCTAGCGAATTCACATCTAACGACCCTTTTGAAGGTCTACCCCACCTCAATCCAATTTGCTAAGAAAAAAAAGTCTAAGCAAATATAGGCTACTTTTTGAGAAAAAAAATTCCGGCAACACTGGTCACTTTGGTCTTGTGCCATATTTCAACCGTGTTATATTGTGCTCGTCTCATTGTTATCTTTTTTGTTTCAAAATAACACTTGGAAGGGTAGAAATAGATTAAAATGGGGACTCGGCTGAGGTTTTGGCACCAATTACAATTTTTCCCATAAGTTTATGTATCTATATCTAACGAGTTCATATCCTACGCATTTTTTTGGCACCAATTATTCGTTAGATGGGAAATTCTACTGTATACCGCAATAATCCCAATGAAGAATAACCCAAAGTTGATTTACAGTAAAAGAAATAACTTGTGCACTTTCCAAAACCATCTCAAAAACAAAAAAGGTGAGATGGTGGTAGTAACATAACAACAATGGGGATGTAATATTCTTTAAAAAATACTCACGCTGTCCAAGGAATGTGAGAAGCCGTCCAGAGACACATAATCAAGGATGCCAGATGAAGGGAACTCTAGGAAGAAGTCTGTCGGCATCTCTGTTCAAACAAATACAGAACCATCACTTATAACTGTACATAATATATAATAATGTGATTCAATTCAATGCTGTCAAGTCATTCACTCACTGACAAATATAAGCCAAAGTGAAGATTCATACAGGGTACATTACTTTTTTGTTGTTAAAATTATTCATATAAGTAGTGATATGCTAAATATAAATAATTCACAGGTATAGTTCTCAGCTCCTACAAAAAAAATATGATGCAAGTTTAGGTGTGTTGCATCACTACCTTACCATTCTCACACTGTGTACCCGAGAACCCAGGCAGGCAGGTGCACGAGAAACCACTGATCAGATCTGTACAGGAGGCACCATTGTGGCAAGGGTGAGAGGCACACTCATCTATGTCCTGGTCACACGTGGTTCCAGTATAGCCTGGCTCACACACACACCTGTAATCAAGAACCATAAGCAATGCTGCAATACCCCCATAAAATCCACACAATATAATGGATTAGAGTCATTCAGTGCCTTGATCAATGAATGTTTGCAAACTTTTATCTGTAACCTTTCCAACTTTTGCCTCCAAGGTTGTAGATGACAGTACATCCACACCATTACCATTGCCCTGAGCTGCTCACTCACCTGAACTCATTGACTTGGTCCAGACACAAGCCATGGAGGCAAGGCGCTGACTCACACTCGTTGATGTGAGTCTCACAGAAGCGTCCAGTGTCTCCCGGAGGACAGAGACACGTGAAGTCATTGAGGAGATCCTGACAAGTGGCTCCATCAGCACAGGGATTGGCAACACACTCATCTATGTCTATGTCACACACCTCACCTGAAAGCAAGATTAAAACATATAAAGTATCTGGAGCCATCTTAATTAAAAATAGAAGACATATTTTCATTTTGATATGCGTACGACAGGATTAATAAGGATGGCTCGTGCAATGTTATAATTTTATGGGCTCGGTGACAGACTGGTAGATGTGAAAAGTTTATATGTGAACAGTAGAGCATATAATGATGGATGTTGCATTGCATTGTGAACTGCTTGAAGCGGTGAAATATCTTACATATGTAAGGTCCAAGATTACTACAGATGAAGAAATAGAGACAGAGGTGAAGGGTAGGATCAATGATGTAGGAAAGGAGGTGCCAAGATAACACATGCTAGGGTTTTAGAGACATTGCTCTCCCATTCCACTCTGTAACTTGTCTTTTTGTGGGAAAGTATACAGAGGAGGGGCTTCCCAGACCCCTTGTTTCATCCCTTTTGTCACCTTTAATGAACCACAGGGATTACAGCGGTAGAATAATAATAATAAATAATATAATATATAATAATAGAGACATCACCAACCTGTGTATCCTGACCCACAGACACACTTGAAGGCATCAATAAGGTCAACACACGCAGCACTATTCTGGCAAGGGTCCGGGTTACACTCATCAATGTTAACCTCACACTGACCACCTGAGAAGCCCGGTGGACAGGTGCATTGAAAGCTGTTGAGGAGGTCTGTGCAGGTGCCGTTGTTGAAGCAAGGTTCACTCTCACACTCATTCACTTCGGTCTGGCACTGTTCACCTGTAGACAAACAGTGCACCATAAACAGTCATGTCAAGGAGGAAGGAACACAAGAATGATTAGCAAGTGTAAGTCTTTGTTGCCAGATTGGGCTACAAGTAGCCCAATATATATATATATATATATATATATATATATATATATATATATATATATATATATATATATATATATATATATATATATATATATATATATTTTTTTTTTTTTTTTTTTTTTTTTTTTATATAAAAAATATATATATGCATATTTATTTTATATAAAAAACAATATATATATATATATATATATTTTTTTTTATGTAAAAAAAACATATATATATATATATATATATATATATATATATATATATATATATATATATATATATATATATATATATATATATATATATATATATATATAATTTTTTTTTTTTATATAAAAAATGTATATATATATATATATATATATATATATATATATATATATATATTTTTTTTTTTTTTTTTATGTAAAAAAAACATATATATACATATATATATATATATATATATATATATATATATATATATATATATATATATATATTTTTTTTTTTTTTTTTTTTTTTTATATAAAAAATTTATATATATATATATATATATATATATATATATATATATATATATATATATTTTTTTTTTTTTTTTTTATGTAAAAAATTTATATATATATATATATATATATATATATATAAATAAATTTATTTTTATATTAAAAATATATATATTGATTTTTATAAAAAAAAAAAAAAAAAAAAAAAAAAAAAAATATATATATATATATATATATATATATATATATATATATATATATATATATATATATATATTTATTTATTTATTTCATTTTACATAAAATATATATATATATATATATATATATATATATATATATATATATATATATATATATATATATATATATATATATATATATATATACATATATATATATGTATATGTATATATATATATATATATATATATATATATATATATATATATATATATATACATATATATATTTATTTTTATATAAAAAATATATAAATATATATTTATTTTTTTGATAAATTTTTTTTTATTTTTATAAAAAAAAAAAAAAAAAAAAAAAAAATATATATATATATATATATATACATATATATATATAAATATATATATATATATATATATATATATATATATATATATATATATATATATATATATATATATATATATATATATATATATATATATGTATATAATATATTTAAAAAATGTTTTTTATATAAAAATATATATATATATATATATATATATATATATATATATATATATATATATATATAATATTTTTATTTACATAAAAAAAATTTATAAAATATTTTTTTTATAAAAAAATTTTTTACATAAAAATTATATATATATATATATATATATATATATATATATATATATATATATATATATATATATTGTTTTATATAATAAAATATATATTTTCTATATAAAAAAAAAAAAAGTTAATATATTTCTTTTACAAAATATATATATAAATATGGTTTAATTTTACTGCGTAATTATTATACATAGAACAAATATTCATTATATCAGTTGTATAATTTAATTAGGTCTATCAGATGCTACAATGATATTCTAAATATCTCTAATAGTTTCCGAGAAAATTAGAACGAAATCTAATTTTTGAAATAAAGATTAGGTTTAATTTTACTGCGTGATTATTAAACGTAGAACAAATATTCATTATGACAGTTGAAGAGTTTAATTAGGTTTATCAGATGCTACAATGATATTTCCAATATCTCCAATAGCTTCCGAGAAAAATAGGACGAATCATCAAAAACATTTGATAGCTTCTAAATTAACATAACATAACAACCTAACTAAGCCTAACGAAACCTGACATAACCTAAACAAAAAAAATTCATATTTATTTCTGTAATTCAGTGGCATAACTGTTTAATGTGATCCGAACAAGTATCTGAGTTTGAAATTGCAATCCATTATAAAGGTAAGGAGATATCGACTGGGTCATCTGAATTTTTTTTTAAGGTTATGTTAGGTTTATAGTTAGGTTTGGTTAGGTTTAGTTACGTTTGCCGCACATTTTCATGCCAGTTGATGTAGAATTGTTAGTGTTGTGAATGAACTCACCTGTGTAGCCCGGGGAGCACTCACACACATGGCCTGAACTCATGGAGACACAGGTGGCCAGGTTGAGGCAAGGTTCACTAAAGCAGTCATTGATGGGTACCGTCTCCAGGGTGTTGTACACTGCCTGAAAGTCACAGAAATACATCAGGCATGAGATTCCCACTGATCAATAATCTCAAGGTATCAACATGAAAGGAGTTATATTGTATATAACTATGATGTTAACAGATGTGAGGGTTGGCCAAAGTGAATGTGTTTACCTGGTCATCTGGTGACACTCCTTCACACTCGTACATGGTGGTAGTCCCACGGCCTGGGGTGGCAGCTCCACCTGGACACCTGAAATAAATCATTAACATATCATCTATTTGCCAAGTGACTCCAACCACCAACTGCAGAATAACAAACAAGGATAGGAAAGCAATCCACTGATGAAACAACAGAATATAGATTCAAGTGCAGTCATAGAATATTAATATAATATAGATTATACAGATCAACTGAACTAAATCTATATTTGTTGGACTAAATTTATATTATTTTGTTTCCCACTGACTTTGTACAGACCTTAGCCACTTCTTATATTTGCATTAACCTGAAACCGTGTTTTCACTCACCTGAGGCATTCCTTTTGTCCCTTGTGCTCCTGGAAGTGTCCTGGAGGACAATGGTAGCATGGTTCCAGGCCTGTCTTGGACACCTGGCCAGGAAGACACATCGCTGTAATATAATAATTCATTACTATCTTTTAACCCGACTGAATAAACCATTAAATCAATATTTCAACTGAATAAGATACAAACTGTATATCTATTGAATTATAATATACAATACTACACACATACAATAAATATCAAATGTATTTGTAAGTAAACATACCACATATTTTCCTACATTTGAGAATGTTAGAAGAAATTATTTCATCACATATAAAGTGTATTATTATCTATAATATGACTTTCCATAGAGAGAGAGGGAAGTAACAGATGTGTAGATGAAAGAAATTATCCTGCCATCCCCTTGGGAGACACTCCTGGAGGGAACGGAGCATCACAGATTATTGATAGAATAGAATTTAAAGGTAATTTTCTTATATATTTTTCCTCTCATCCAAACATAAAATTTCCCACACATGTAACTCACGATGACATTCGTCAATGATCCATGTGCCGCGGCGCCACGTGGTGGTGCCATGGGGACAGCTGACACAGGAGAGTGATGCATAATCATCTTGGTAGAGGCCAGTCTCACAGGTGGTGCACGGCTCAAGGCCATCCTTGGAAAAGGTTCCCGGCAGACACTGAGCTGTGGAGGATAAGGATATAAGGAGACATTGAGCCTCAATAGGAGTATAGCCGCTGCAACAATAACTGCAACCAAATGTTTGATGCACACTAATAACACACCACAACTACAAGCATACTAATTGGACTGTAACAATTTTTTAAACTCCTATACAAAGCAACTGAGACTGAGCTGTGTAGAGCAATTATCTAGTGTTTCTTTGAGAGGAACACCAAGGCTACAGAACCAAAATAAGGAAAGAAAATTTATGGGTTAAAACATTTTTTGAAAACTGTAAAGAAGACATCTTTAACATAGTGAAATAAAGTGGTGAAAATACGAGTATTGTATCAAACCTTTGCAGTCAGCATCACTCTTGGCATTGCCAGCCTTGGTGGAGGTGTTGGCAGGACACACAAGACAAGACACTTGGCCTTCTTGTGGCTGGAAGGATCCCTGGGGACATGGTTGACACTCCCGCAGGATGACATTGAAGAACGTTCCCACAGGACACTTCACTTGAGGATAGAACAAGAGTGCACACTCAGAACATTCTCTAAACTATGCAATGATACAGTGACACTATAAGAGTAGTGTGGAGCTGACCTTGAGCCTGGGGAGGGAGTGCATCAGTGAAGTGATCACCACACATGGATTCAACTATCTACTTTGAACGTATACATACACACTTGACAGCCAGATAGACAATATGCACACGATTACAGCTTGGTGAAATGATGTTCATCGATAGAGGATGTCCCACGCCAGCATGGAACGTGCATTTAAAAACAATATCATTGATGATTTCAGGATAGAACAAAAAACCTTAGTCAGCACTGGGATGTCAACACTTACCACACTTGCCCTCTCTAGGTATACTGCCAGCATCACACACATACTCCATGTCCTCCCTTAGGCGGATGGCTGCCACACGTAACTGTCGCTCCCCAAAATCGAGGTCAAGCTGGCCTGCCTCAGCGGCCTGCAACAGTCCCCCCAAGGCCTCCTGAAGCTTGTTGGATGCCCCAGACCCATGGCCTGAAGGAGATCAATGTGTATTAGGTAAGGATCATTATGAACACTATGTCACAATATGTAAGTCCTATATATATGAATTTTAAAAAATGCATTAAAATGAAAAATAAAACAAATGACAACAGAATTGCTTTTGAAATAAGAACAAATTTTAGAGAAAACTGTCAAATATGAATACATATTCAGAGATATGACATGAAAACATTGCTTCTCAGTGAACTCAATAACTTGATATAATGTACACAAACCTTGTACTTTGAATTGCAGTTTGAAGGCTTTCTTAGTGATGCTTGGACCTTGTTGAGACTCACCACTTGAACCTGACTCCACACTTTGACTACTTGAAAAAGAGGAAGAGGAGGAGGAAGAGAAGGACGAGAAGGAGGAAGAGGATTGATTTGCAGAGAAACCAATTAATCCAAATTTTCCTCCAGTCAGCTTCTGTAAGGCAGCAATTTTATCCTCCCCAAACTCTTGTGAAAAGGCTGTTAAGAAGTCCTCGGATGTGAAGGTACCGTCCTGTGCCTGGAAGTTGTCCAAGAAGGAAGCAAACTGCACTGAACCAACATCAGACGACATTGAGCGAGAGATGACATCAATGAGTGCACCAATCTGATTGCTGTCTGTCTGCTGCATCGCCGGGGTAGCAGAGGCGGGAGTGGTGGTGGGCCGACCTTCCCCAAGGAAAATTTCATCCAAAGAGAACCCAAACTGTCGCTTGTGACGTGACAGGTGATCCAAGTCCTCATGATTGTTATATTCTAGAGTTCCTCTCTTCACTCTCTTGGCTCCAATGTTGTCACCGCCACGGATCCAGTACTTCCAGCTCGCTTCTAAGGGTTCACCTGGGTTGGTGCTGGGCCAGGAAGGGATCAGAGGCATGGTGGAAATGGAACGCTTTCTCCTGTAGAAGCCAATGGAGTTGAATTCTTCTTCTGCATCAGCTAGAATCTCTTCACACACTGCCTCCACAGCTGCCACCTCACATACTATATCCTCATTGCACATAGAGTTCAGAGCCTCCTCCAGCTTCTTCTCCAGCTGGTTCTCCATCTGTCGTGGAAGGAAAGTTTTATTTATTTAGCTATAGTGTGTTGTGTTTCATAGTTTTGTGGTGTTGATAACTGTATGTAAAGTGAGTGTGATTTTTGGTGGTGTTTAGTCTCCCTTTCCCTCACCTGTCCTATGAGGAAGATGTCATCACACACGGAGCTGTCATCCTCCAGCGCCAGCTCTCCTTCCTGAGAGATACTGTTGGACACGGAAGTCACTGAAGGAGAAAACAACAAACACTTCACAACTTTCCCCACACCATCATGCCTCACTTCACTTCACTTCACTTCAGTATTAACCACAGTACCTACCTCTGGACCTTAATTTACTTTTACTTATGTCACTAAATATGTTATTTTTTTATTAGACTAAAATAAATCTCTGCTTCCTGCCCCACCTGAACAGTCTGGGAAAGGCACCGGGTTGTCATCAGGCATCCACACCCCGTCGTAGGCACAGAAGTAGTCCTGCTGCGGCCTCATGGCGAAGGCATAACCACCATGGCAGGTCAGAGTGCAGAAGATGGCCTGAGGATTCTCGGTGCAGTTGGCAGCACCATTGATGGGATCCACTGGCAGCTGGCAGGCATGTTCTGGGGAGGAAATTAATAAAGAACCTTACTGTGATTCCCTTGTCATCAAATATATAAGACTTATGAATTTGAGTAACATTATGACGTGAACAGTTTCATGTCGTATATTAATTAGACTTATAACTATAATAAGTCCACATGAAAGTACTTTGCCAGCGAACAAAGGAAGAAATGTTCACACACACACACGCACATAAAAATAAATAAATAAATAAATAAATAAATAAATAAATAAATAAAATAAAATAAATAAATAAATAAATAAATAAATAAATAAATAAATAAATAAATAAATAAATAAAAAAAAAAAAAAAAAAATAATGTGTATAATTGAACTCCTTGACTGGTGCAGCTGCTTCTACTTACTCTGCACAGTGATGGTAATGTTGCATGCAGCTGTGTTGCCGGCCTCATCCACTGCCAAGTACTCCACCAACGTGTCACCTTGAGGGAAGCGTCCTGGCTCTAATGAACGGCTAACCTGGGGGGGGGGGGGGGGATACAACAATCACATCTCCCAATCTTCATCTATCTATCTATTCATCAATATTTCATACATGTTACTAAGAACTCCTCCCAGTCTCCATTCATTGAGGTCCTTGCATGTTCTCGTCCTCTCATTCTCCTTTCTCCCGTTCCTCTCACCTGCACCTCCTTCCCTGAGTTGTCTGAGAAGATTGGTTCCTCCCAGTACACATCAACATCCTCCTCATGAGAAAGAAAGATGGGCGGGGATTCACACCAGTCCACCCTCGGGGCCTCATCATCTTCACAGCCACAGTAGAAAAAGATATAAAGAGAGAGACACCTTAATTAACTTACTAACAGATTAACACATTGATAAACCATGACACTCACTCACTAATCATCTCTCAACAGTTTCCACACAACACCACATAGTTTTTCCTCCCTTACCCAGTACTGTGATGGAAAACTTGCACGAGGCTCTGTTTCCCATCTTGTCCTTAGCGAGGTAGGTGATGGTATGTGTCCCAATGGTTAGTTTCATGGGCTGGCTGGTCACAGGGATGGAGGCCACGCCCACATGACCTCCTGAGTTGTCTAAGAGATAAACAACCATTAGACGACAACATATTTTCTAACTTCAATATAAAAGACTTCAGATTACTCGCTGTAAACTATTTTTCTCTCTCCTACAGGGTGAAGATCAACCAATATCCTCTGGAAAAAACTTATATTAACATTAAAATCTGTTTCCAGACATAGGTAATTGACACACAGGCTACTTTGGTACTGCTAGTTGACGTACCTGTGATTTGGGGATCATTCCAGCGGACTAAGGCATAGCTCTCATGATGCTCTGTGGACACTGTCTGGTTGTCAGGACACTGGATCACAGGTGGGGTCACATCTAAGGAGGGAAGGCAAGGAAAGGAAGGGAAGGGAAGGGAAGGGAAGGGAAGGGAAGGGAAGGGAAGGGAAGGGAAGGGAAGGGAAGGGAAGGGAAGGGAAGGAAATGGAAGGGAAGGGAAGGGAAGTTAATGTAAATGTTTCAAAATATATGTATGTATGTGTATGTGTTTACTTCTTCCTGTACAATTTTTTCATCCTTGCACACTGTATTCATTTGACTCTTAAACTAATAACTTAGATGAGAACCGTCATTAAATAACTATTGGCATTCTGATCCATACACAAAACCTCAATACGTAGCTTGATTTGTTAATACTGGCCAACAAAAGTGAACTCATCCCTCAAATAAACAAAGAGTGACAAATTGACAGAGAGGGTTTTTTTAAGAAATGCCACAAACTAACTATAGAGAAAAGATCCTTCCTAACATTAAGTACTATTCCCCTTACACAGCCACCGCCACACCACTCACCAATGCACCTCGTAGCCTTGAGACCAGCAGACCACGCACCAAGCCCTACACAGCTGGTCCTCCTCGGCCCATTCATCTGGTAGCCTGAGTCACATGTAAAGTCACACTTGAGGCCATACTTGGGCTTGGTGGAGGAGCAGGAGCTTGGACTGACTTTGCCGTGACGGATGGGTGGAAGGCTGGGACAGAAGATGGCTGTGGAATGGGTTATTTTCTGAATCACTAGCAAAACAAGTATCAGTATAATAGTCACCAACAAATGCTCGAACACAGACTAAAGATACTTATGTTAGAATATTGATTGCATACACAACATGGTGAAGCCTTACGTTTGCAGTAGGCAGGAATACCGTCCCACATGGCTACAGGTAAGCAGGTTCTAGTATGTGATCCCACCAGCTGGAAGCCAGGATCACATGCAAAGGTGCACTCAGTGTCTATGGTGGGTCTATGCTGGGAGCACTGCAAGGTTCCATTGGTTGGGGCTTGGAGATCCTGGCAAGACTTCACTATTGAATAAATAAAAACAATCATTAATATTGAGATCAAGCATCCATTGCCCTTCATGGTTTTCAAGGAATGGAATATTAACAGATACTGCATTGGAGTCAGGAATAAGAGTAAGTTTAAGAACACATTGTTGATACTGACTGATACACTGTGCATCCCCGCCGCTCCATCCTCCATCCTCGCCACACAGCCTGATAGAGGAGCCCTGCAGGGTGTAGCCAGAGTTGCACCGGATACCACACGCTGCATTCACCACGTTGCTGCACATTTTGCGCACAAAATATCCATTCTGAGGTGGCTTGAGCACTGGGCATTGCATCCCTGGTAGTAAAACGGATTATCACAGCTTAAAGGACACTAAGATTCTGTCATCTTCAATCCATGCAACAATTCAAGTCAAAAATACACTCACACGTAATTAAACATTTTTATCTCGTATTTCTGTTCCATATTCCGTAATACTAAAATCATCCTTGTATTAGCTCTTATATAACATGATAACACCAAGATAAGTCAACTCACTGGAGCACTTCATTCCAATCTGAGTGTAGCCCCGTTTACAGTAACACTGGTGGCGTGAGGTGGAGCCGGTGGAACTCAACATGTTAGGATCAGGACAAGACAGACAGGAGGACACATCACCTGGGCCTTGTGTGTTCTTGTATGTACCAGCTGGACATGCTGTGGAAGGGGAACAGTGATGAGTAACACAGGATTATAAAAAAAAAATACACACATCTAAAATCACGTAACTAGTTGTCTCATTTACATTCTCATACTCTTAACTAAACCAAGACAATATATCAATCAATCAAACTCAACAGCAATATACAACAAGCAGCATGAGACAGGACACTCACCCCGGCAGTCCCCGTGAAGACCTGTCCCGTAGTAACCCTCTCGGCAGGCACATGCATAGTGGCCTGTGTGTGTTCCGCAGGTGCAGGAGGCGTAGGTGTCACAGCAGCTGCTCATCTCTCCTCCCTGGCACAGCTTGAGGCACGCACGTCTGTCCTGCTCCATATACACGCCGCTGTGCAAGTCTGAGGGGAAAGGTGCAAGCATTATGTTTTTGTTAATGTACTCGTAGATGGATGAAATATTCTTGTCTTTTGTTATGTTTCCAGGATGGGAGATGCAAGTTACATTGTTTGAAGTAAATATATAATGATTAACGAATACAGAAATAAGGGAAAAATACAAAGAAAAATAAGCAGGAAGACATGCAAGGAAGAGGAGAAAAAGAAATGAAGATTAGAATACAAAAAAAAACATGGATGAAAGATTCCATTCTAAAAGTGAGATAAAAGAATAAAATATAAGACTCAACAAGGCATGGAGTCCTACCTTCATGCAGTGCCCTCCGTGCCAAGGCTTCAAACTCCTCAAAAGAATCAAGGATGTACGAGTGTTCCTCCTTCGGGATTGATGCCATGTCATACAACTCCTGCCGGAAACACACAAACAAAGGTGAGAACATTTTATTTTGATACATAAATTATAATTGGTTAAGGTGGTCTCTTCCCCTTTTTGTTAACTCACCGTCCTTTCTTTTTCTGTACATGCTCTTCTGTCTTTTATGAATATCTTGCTTCTTAAAACATTAAACTAGGCAATCTAACTGTTATTAACATATTTGTTTCTGCATATTATAACTTAATAAATACAAGAGATCATGGAAAAAGTAGTACTGCATCCCTTCCTTTACATGCACATCCACACCTTACTGCTCACCTTGACGTTGCCATTGCGGATACCAAAGGTGAATATCCGCACCCCACGGGCCTGTAGGAAGGCAGCGGCCGGCCTGGGGTCACCACCATTACTGTAGCCATCAGTCACCAAAAAGATGGCCTTCACAGCATCAGGTCTGGCCAAGGCTATGATGCTCTGGTGCACAAGGAAGATTAAACTCAGATGGGGAAGGACAATGACAATGACTATGGCAATTAATACTTTTTCTTAAATGTTTTAACTCGATCATTGTATTAGTATATTAAGTATACACAAGAAATAGTAATACTAGAATATCGATAATATCTGAAAGCAATATGATGATGTACTGGCAGTGAAGGTTCCCCACACGTACACACACACACACACACACACACACACACACACACACACACACACACACAAACAAACAAACAAACAAACACACACACACACAGCCATACTAACCTGTGCTTCCAGTAGGGCGCCAAGAGTGTAGGTTCCTCCCCCGGAATATCTGATCCTGGGCAGCTCCCTTTCCAGCAGAGTACACTTGTGGTTCATCTGCGAGGCCTGCGTCACGTGGTCAATGTGACGTATTACCTGCCGAGGGAGGACAGGTGTGACGAGGATACAAGTAATGATTGAGTGGTCACCTACACTACACAAGGGTACTGGTGGTATTAGGTGATAAGGAAGGGGACAGAACGGGATCATAGAGGAAATAGGAGCTTTATGTGAAATACTACAAACAATGTATTTATCTTTGAGCTTACCAATGTCTACAGCAATCCTCTTTTATAGCTATATACACGAATTCCTCTTGCTTCCCTTACCTTATGTTTGCTTGAGAAGGTAACAACAGCCACTCTTGTCTGATTGTACGAGACGGCGAAGTCTGCCAAAAGTTTCTTCACGAATTTGATCTCATTGAAGAAGTTTTCCGCCCCGACCGAGGCTGAGGCGTCCACGAGGAAGACAAGTTCAATGCGTTGATTTGGAACCTGAGAATAAATGATAATGATAACAATAAAACACACACATAAATAGTTTTCTTCTTTAACAGGCTCCATTACTATCATTTAGCGTCATTAACCCGCAGGAGAGGCAGTAAGATAACAGCTGAAGTGATGAATGAGTCCCCTGCCTAAATATATTAATGCTGACAGCGGCGTCGTCTTCATCTATCCACTTGCATAATGGCTTCCTTACTATCAGATATAATTTTAGCATTTTTGTAGCGTTTATTCCAACTTTGGGTGTCTAGTGACGTCTCTCTCTCTCTCTCTCTCTCTCTCTCTCTCAACTAGAGAGCGTGGATCGGTTTTCATTGAAGGCAAACACGTCAAAAAGCTTATTAAGAGCCCGCATGGCAGCTTCTGTGAGCAATATGTGTGTGCGTGCGTGTGTGTATGTGTGTGTGTGTGTGAATGCCTCAATGCCATGGTCACGTAGCCTCAATGTGGTTGTAGAGCCCATGCACCTGAGGGGATAACTATACTATCATTACGTGCCCGCATTGTGCTGACGTACACTCAATCTCGTTAACTGATCCCTATTTACTTGCATTAGTAGCCACACAAACGATATGCAAAGAGTGTTACGATTGGGTACTTATGTGACATTTAGGAAGTTGAAATGCATACTTGTTTGTTCTTTCTTTGTGGTGAATGGCATTTTTAAAACTAAACTAGATAAGTGGAGTAATATGCGAGACTTTAATGAACACGTAGTGGAAGGACAGTCAAAAGTGGACGAAGCGCAGAGGCAAGAAACTTCAATCCTTAATTAACATGCTACTCTCCTAATCATCTCACTCCCTCACTAATTAAATCTTGCATTCAGTTTTATTATTATGTTTCCTTTCATAAGTGTTTATTAATATTAATGAGCTTGGGAGGCTGCAGACAGTGGCTTTCAGAGAGAGAGAGAGAGAGAGAGAGAGAGAGAATCATCTACGTACGAAGCTGGCTATTCCTCAACTCCGTCTCCCTTTTAACTCCTGTAACCTGAGCCTGTCGGACCCCCTTCCCCTCGCCTTCTGTCGCCTTAAGTAGACAAGGGGAAATATGTTGTTTTGTCTGTCTGTCTGACTGTCTCATTAACACGCCTACCATTCTTCCTTTGTTGTTGTCCTCCTTGCTTCTTCCTCCTCCTCCTCCTTCTCGATCCTTCTCCTTCTCCTTCTCCTTCTACTTCTCCTCCTTGTTCTCTTCTTCATCTCACATTTATTGCCCTATTCTCTCACTGATAAAACTGAGCTATAGAAGAACATTTTTAACTACTGCAGGTGACTTTCTTCCTCCTCCTTCTGCTCCTTTTCCTCCTCCTCCTCCCTTTCCTTATAGTCTCCTATTGACAGCTTCCTACCTACCCTAGCTGTGAGTGAAAACATTTGTGGATAATATTAATCTCTCTCTCTCTCTCTCTCTCTCTCTCTCTCTCTCTCTCTCTCTCTCTCTCTCTCTCTCTCTCTCTCTCTCTCTCTCTCTCTCTCTCTCTCTCTCTCTCTCTCTCTCTCTCTCTCTCTCTCTCTCTCTCTCTCTCTCTCTCTCTCTCTCTCTCTCTCTCTCTCTCTCTCTCTCTCTCTCTCTCTCTCTCTCTCTCTCTCTCTCTCTCTCTCTCTCTCTCAACAAAACACAAGCAGTTAGCGCAATAAGCAGAAAGAGCATTGAGCAGGGGTAGGGATGAGTGAGGGTGGGACGTGGTTGGGGATGGGTTTGGGCAGGGATGGGCACGATGGGTAGGATGAGAGAGCCTAAGGTCATAGTAACCCAGGCCACTCCCCTTTTCAAGTCAACGCGCTTAATTAATGAGTGTCAGAGGCTGTGAAAATCAAGGGTTGGTAAGGATTTGAACGGGAGGAGGAGGACGAGGAAAAAGTGTTTGTTTTCTTGTATTTCTGTTATGTTTTTGTTTTCATCTCTTTGTTGTGATGCTCTATTTCCTTGATTCTTTGTGTTTCTTTGTCTTATTCTTTTTTTGTCCCCTTGAAGTTTGTTTAGGTCAGTACGTCTATTCTTTCCTTTCCACTTTCTCTCCTTGTTGTGATTACGCATATTTTTCTTTGCTTTGTTTTCGTGACTAAGCTTAATCTCTCTCTCTCTCTCTCTCTCTCTCTCTCTCTCTCTCTCTCTCTCTCTCTCTCTCTCTCTCTCTCTCTCTCTCTCTCTCCCTCTCTCTCTCTCTCTCTCGTAATATCAAAATTAATTATGAACTAAACAAATACTGAAAAATATAGTTTAGAATGATCGCATTACATTAAAATAATAATAATAGTGTTTAAACTATTATATTATAGTTGACGGAAGTGATATTGATAAAAATTATGAACTAGAAAATTATCCAAAACGAAGGTGGATATAGATAAACAAGTCAAAGAAGATAAAAAGAGGAGGAGGAGGAGGATGGGGAGGAAGAAGAGACTTGCGTAGATTTCTATAAGTGAGATTTCAGAGTTGCTCAAACACTAATCAGAAGAGAGGAGAACAAATACATGGATTCAGTGACCCCTCAAGGAAAACTGTATGAAGGTCAAGTGGTTGTGGTAGTGGTGATCGTGGTTGTGGTGGTGGTGGTGGTGGTTGAGTCTAGATTGGTTGGTAATTGGTGTGTTGGATGATAAGAGAGAGAGAGAGAGAGAGAGAGAGAGAGAGAGAGAGAGAGAAGAGAGAGAGAGAGAGAGAGAGAGAGAGAGAGAGAGAGAGAGAGAGAGAGAGAGAGAGAGAGGCTGCCGAAGTGAATTATGCAAATCGCTGCAGATGAAATAATTTGGTGTTTGAGATAAAGAAAAGCATAACATAACATTAGGGATTCTGCTGCCTTGTTACTATTAAGCTTGTGTGTTTTTAGTTAAGTTTGCCTTGAGCCTCTTAAATTCCCGCTCATATACAAATAAAATAACGAGAACATGAAATAATTAATCAGAGAAAATGGGACAAAATTAATCATAAAAAACGTAAAGATATATGAAAAGAAAGAGAGAGAGAAGAAAAAAATACATACACGAATGCACGCAGTTAAGAAATAGAAAGAATAAAAGATATGAAATAGAGTAATGATAAATACAATAACTTGAAAAGATAAAAAATAAATATAGAAATTGAGAAGAAAAATAGACTAAGAAGATGAAATTAATAGAACCTTGAGGAGGAGGAGGAGGAAGAGGAGGAGGAGGAGGAGGATGGCAAGCAAGAAAGCAAAATATGTGGGTTGATGGGCGCACAAAAAAAGGAAGAAGAAAAAATTGAAAGGCGAGATGGATGGAGGAGTAGGAAGAAGAGAAATGGAGGAGGTGGAAAGGGGAGGAGAGGGATGGGAGGAAAGGGATAGAGAAGGGATGGGGGCAGGAAGAGAAGGAATAAGAGAGAAAAAAGAAAAATGACAAGGAAAGATGAGAGATAGAATAGAGAGGCAGGAGGAAAGTGAGAAGAAAGAATGGAGGAGGAGGAGGAGGAGGAGGAGGGTGGAGGGACTTAGCATTCCCGAGGAAAGAGGAGGAGGAGGAGGAGGAGGAGGACTTGCTACAGACCTTGAAGAGTCAAATGTCAGGGCAATAAAGTACGCCACCCACGCTTCTGTCTCTTTGTTTGTCTGTCTGTTTGTCAATTTGTATTATGTTAGTTTGGCCCCTCTGCCCCCTTTTCTTCGTGTTACTCTCTCTCTCTCTCTCTCTCTCTCTCTCTCTCTCTCTCTCCCTCTCTCTCTCTCTCTCTCTCTCTCTCTCTCTCTCTCTCTCTCTCTCTCTCTCTCTCTCTCTCTCTCTCATCTCTCTCTCTCTCTCTTCGTTGCTTGACCATTAAGTTTTATTACTATTCATTATTTCCTCTTCCATATTTCTAGTTTGCTTAATAGAACACACACCGCGCACACACACACTACACACACACACACACACACACACAACACACACCACACACACACACACACACGGGTACGAAGATAAACAAAGGAACATCTTTGAAGGAAACAGATCAAACAAAAAGAAAACATTATACGCACTGTTTTCTTTTTTTTCCTAAGTGTAACGTTAGGTAATGTTACTCCTACAGTTACGTTACTATTACAACTATTACTAATATTAGTTCAACACCTAATTATACTATTGTTATTTCTGCTAATAGTGTTCTTGCTTCTACAACGAAAATAATGATAATGCTAATGATGATGATGATGAAGAAAAGAATGTATGTAATAATAATAATAATAATAATAATAATAATAATAATAGTAACTAATAAGAGTATTCATAG
>JAXIVD010001057.1:64370-66870 GCA_036785275.1 Cancer borealis
CTACTATTAGTTCAACACCTAATTATACTATTGTTACTTCTGCTAATAGTGTTCTTGCTTCTACAACGAAAATAATGATAATGCTAATGATGATGATGATGAAGAAAAGAATGTATGTAATAATAATAATAATAATAATAATAATAATAATAATAATAATAATAATAATAATAATAATAGTAACTAATAAGAGTATTCATAGACAGTTATTAATCTACACTCCCCCTTCCTCCCTCCCTCCCTCTAATGGTTTCTTATAATTATTCAAAAATCTCTCCTAAAATTTGATAGTTGTTTTTTTGCCTGTCACGAGACGGCTCACCATTAATAATTTCTACGTAAAAATTCATACTAACTTTTTTTCTTTTTTGCGTAATTCTGCAAACAAAACTTCTCTCCTCCTCCTCCTCCTCCTTTCTCTAGTTTCTTCTCTTATTACCCTCTTCATCTCCTTTACCTCATCTATATCCTCTTCTTCACCCTCCTTCACCTTTGCTTCCGCCTCTCACATGCCTCCTCCTTCCCCTCCCTCTGGCACAATGGCGTATACTTACAAACAGATATATAAACAAACACACTCGTAGATCTAAACGAACGAAAGCAAGGAAACACAAAGCAAGTACACATACGAATATTGTACTTGATAATTGAGAAGAAAAGTAACTAAATAAGAGATAAATAAAGCAGGTAAAATATTATGTAAGTCGCTGTTATGAAGATGTAGGGATGAAGAGGTGAGACTGGATAAGGAATTTGAAGATAAGGGAAGCAAGATAAAGTACATATTAATAAGAGATAAATAAGACAAATAAACCAGTCAATAAATAAGTAAAGCAAAATACAGTATATATTAATAATAGATCAAATGAAAAATAAGTCAGTCAATAAATATGAGAGAGAGAGAGAGAGAGAGAGAGAGAGAGAGAGAGAGAGAGAGAGAGAGAGAGAGAGAGAGAGAGAGAGAGAGAGAGAGAGAGAGAGAGAATAAAACAATAGGCATCAAATATCAAAACAAATAACAGTTAAGAAAGAAAACGAAGCCTACCAAACAAACCTTAACCCAACACACACACACACACACACACACACACACACACACACACACACACACACACACACAAGCACAGCACCCACCTGACGAAGGCCGTGTACATGCTGCTTGAAGATCTCTCCCAGCACCTCCACCTTCGACTTAATAATCGCGTTTCCTAGTTCATCGCCTGGCTTCAAAATCTTCTTCCCGTAGTTAAGGAATTCGTTGAAGGGCGGCCGCTCCGTTTTGTACTGGGCGGCGGCAAGGGCGGGAAGTGTCAGGAGAACCCAGCCCGTCAGGAGGAAACAGCATGGGAGCGTCAGAAGTGCTGTCATTGGTTTCCTCTTTCTTTCCCTTACGCAGGATATACGTAGGAGTGTCATTGTCCTGTCACGTATCCTACAGTCCTATAAATGTCTTGAACACGGTACGGTACTTTATCCTACAACGTCGCTCCTACATCACAACCCGCATCCAGTTGACCAAGTATACTCTTAAGAACCACAGTGTTATGTATGGGATAACAAGGACTTCTCACCACGCGCACACCCTCGTCAGCAGGCCATGACCACTCAGCACGAGGTCAGCGTTAACACAGTGCACGGTAGGTGTAGCCAGTCAACCAAGCCAGGCATGGATGGTGGTGGTGTGGGGGCACGGCGGCACGGCAGCACGCAACGGCACACCCTTCAGAGGTCACGACTCGACTGGCCACGGCATGCACCCTCCCTCCCGCCTTCCACTGCCGCCGGGCCTCTCAATGGGGGAGGGATGATGATGAGGAGGAAGGGGGAGGGAGGGTACAGGGGAGAGGGTTAGGGTAGGATACACACAGAGTCCCACTGTCCGCTGCTGGTGAAGCCGCTCCCTACTAACCTAGCTCCTTGATGCCCTACACAATACAACACGTGCTTACAAGAAGGACACACGCCTCCCCCCCATCCCCTCTGCACACTGATCCTCCTTGACACACGCCCTCTTCACAACACAAACATGGCCACTTTAGGTCCGTCAACATCCTGCAGGAGGAAGGAAAGTTTATTGTTAGGTTTATAATGGTGTTTTAACTTGGTTTTTATACAATGTCATACACATATCACAGAGAAGAAATATAAACTTTGATTATTCACACTAGTTTTATTTTTTATTGAAACAAATATACTCATGAAACAAAGAAAATGTATTGAGGGAAATGTTATATACGTAACACAATTATTGAGCAGCATTCAGTTTATAAACAAGAAAAGTAATAAGTTTAACTGTTAACATTATAATTATATACAACTAATTACTTCTTCAACCACAAAAAAATATGTTAAAAATGAAAATAATAATGATATCCGTTTTTTACCTTTTTTATCTACTTGTCTACCGAATAATGAATACATTCCTCAACAACCATTAATCTACCACATACGTGAGGACATAGCGGAGTGTTAATAATGAGAAAGGGTAATCTGTGTAATG